>VZZY01013046.1:164379-188457 GCA_013400335.1 Eurystomus gularis | reverse complement strand
TGATAATGTTTCAGGGCACTTATTCAAATATAATTTATATGTATTTTTTTTCAATTTATGTGTTCAAGCTTTCTTTTAAAACAATAAAGCCTAGAAACACTCAAGGCAGTTTTATTCATAGTTGTTTCGGTACCTTTCACTGCTGAATCAACTGTATAGGAGTGTATCCATGTGTGCAAGCCCACTTATTTTAAAGCAAAATTGTGGATCGGGATGTGTTCTGTGAAAATGAAACTGACAGGGAGAAGAGGACTGTGTTTCCCAGGTAGCAGCTTAGTATCTTGGAAAATGGTGGGGGCGACTTGAAAGTAACTTTCTTCATGTGAACTTACCAGAAAGTAAGAAATGCATGATGAAAAAAGATTTTATCAGTGAATTTAGGTGAATGAAATAGGATTTTAAAGTCATTCTAAATGAAAACACAGAACATAGAATGTGTAAAAGATGCAGAATTCAGAAGGCTGTTTTGCTATCCCATGTACTTGAAAAAACATTTGGAGCCAGGCCGATGGCATTAATTATAAATTGAGACATCATTACAATTGATGAAGTGTTTTCAATACAAGGCTTAGATTTCCAAACTTGAATTATAAAATCCCAGGTACAGCTTGTGTGTTTAATGCACACTATTTCACATTTTTCAATACATATATATATATGCATGTATTTATATGTAAGTGTATACCCCATATATGTGTGTGCTGTTTTTCTTGGAAAGTTTGTTTTCCAGGTACCACAGCTGTTGCTATTCTAGGTAGTCTCGCTAAGCAATGCATTTGGAGGTGCTCAGCACTCTTGTCCTTGAGAGCCAAAGACTTTGCATGTTCTAGTCAAGTGCATCCTTCTGTGCCTGACAAGGTCATGGACATTGTCAGAAGTAGAGACCCAAAACAAGGAATACAAGATTAACAATAGACAGTTTTAAATGATAGGAGATTAATTTATTTAGCCTGAATAACATTGTCAATTGCAATTAATTTTAACTCTCAGCTCAGAAGAGTATGTAACAGATACATTGAAAATGAAAAACTGAATGAAGCAGTGAGTAGAGATTATTTCTACTTTTATATTCCATTACTGCATTATATTATTACGTTAGATTCTGCATTTTCTAAATACTATACATGTTATGGAAGCTAGATAAGTTAGGATGCTAGAGGCATCATTCGTAGATGTACTTTAATAGCAGTGTTCCTTACTACTTTGCTTTCACTGTCATAAATATTTTGCTTTGGTACATATCAGGTTAGTAACTATAGAAAAATTACTATGTGTGGTTCTTCAGTATTCAGATTTTTCTTGCCTTCTTTCTCTGAGTCCTTTGATTGGGAGGGATTTTTCTTACTAAGAAGCAATACAAGAAGTATTTTCGATACTACTAATATAAGAAGCATGCTATTTTTTCCTAAATGCCTCCTTTTAGACATCCCTACCTTCCTCAGTGGTCTTCTCAATTGCCAATTTCTTGAAGGCCAAAGGCTATTAAAACAGCCATTTTAATGTTTTCATATGGACTGAAATCCTTAAGTGTGTCTGGCTCTTCTATATTCACGTATATCCTTCAGCATATTCTCCATCTATTGCAGTAAGGGCAGGTGGACACATTTTTTCTCTTTTGCCACCTGGTAAGCAAAGGTTAGAGTTCAACTTGTCCCAAATCAGCTTATCCTTCTACAGGGTAGTAAAAGCCCACTTACAAACACTCTGCCGCAGTTTTACATTTTTGCCTCCCACCAGCATTCAAACCTGGGTAAATGTCTTTCTCTGTCAAAGCAGCAGTGGGAGGTGAAAATGAAAGTCCTTTTTTTCTTTCCCTGAGAAATTGGACTGTAAAAAGCTGTCAGTTTAAAAATGACATAGTGGCACAGCATTTCTATGAGGTGGCTCCTTTCATTTTTGACTCCTGCTGTCTCTCTGACAGTTGAAGTTGCAGCAGGAGGTAAAAACTAAAATGAGCACTGCTGGCATTTGCCCTCAAGCACAAAATTAATAATGGAAGAAACAGGATGACATCCAAAACCACCTCGTATCAGATGTCAGCCAATGAGGTTTCAACACTTCCGTAATAAGGTGACCAGAATGATGCCCATTATTCCAAATATGATTTTATTCTCTATTACTTGCCTAGCGCTGGATCTATTTTCTCTATTCTATATTTGATTCCCTACTTTGTGGATTATAGAATATTTTAAATTCTATTAAGCTGTATGCTATGACTTTATAAGTTGTCCCCCTCTTCACCTTAGGTCTGGTCAAAATTTTGTGCATGTTGTCTTTTCTGAGGCTTTATATCTCACAACCTTTCTATCTGAAGGCTTTACTTAAATCACTGTTTGAAATATCCTACTATGTCCTATCCGTACATATGAATAAAATTCAGAAGCTATTAAATTGATAGCTTTTAGAGTAAACAGCCACAGGATCAAAAAGCTGAGATGATTTTTAGTCTTGAAAACTCAAGAGCTGAACATTTACTGCCAACATTAAGAAAAAATTAGTCGTTCTTGGGTGGCTTAGAGAAGGAAGAGGACTCAAAATCCTTCAAGGAGGATATGGGTCTTCTTTCTGAAGAAACTCAGTGGTGTGTGCAGATCTTATAAAAATTAACATAAGCAGGCACAAACAGTCTGTTATAAATGGAGTACAAGTATAGTTCCTTCTGAGGTAATTCAGTTATTTTCTGATTTTAGTAGCATTTTGGTTTTATTTACTATCTTCTGACTATTCAGAAAAGCTAGTATTTTAGGGCTGTGACTGCTAACTTACTGGCATATGACATTCTTATACCATACGAAGTCCTGCCATGTCATTTGATTCTTCTTCAGAACTTACCTTTCAGGGCAACCTGTGTTTGCAGCATGCATAACTTTTCTTAACATAAATTATTTACACTTTTCTGTGTTATATACCTTTCCTGCTATCTTTTCACTTCTAGCCTTGCTACTGCTTTTATTGCCATACACTTCTGTTTTGCAGAGATGAAGAATGGAGGCAAATTGTCAGCAAATCAGTGATGTGGATAATTCTCAAGTGCTGACAAATGCACAAAATAAACACATTGTAAAGAAAACACATTTCTTCATGTGCTATTACTTTCAAGCATTACTCCAGTCATCTAGCCTACAGCTTAAAAACAGCTTTCATCTACTATTAGAGAATGAGTGACTCAAATGCTTCAGCTGAACCCATTGATCTCATTGATTTCAACATCTATTAATGACAAAGAGAAGTTGTACTGGATAAACACTTCTAGTTTGTTACAATTACCTTTAGTGCTTCCTTGTTCAATTTCAAAAAATCCTTTATTATATGTTTTAACCTATTGTGCAATTTAACTTTCATTATTGTATTCTGACTTTTCTCCTTGAAGCTTGTTTGTAAACTTAATTTAGTAATCCTTTTTTTTTTAAAATTTTATTCTCAGTTACTTTTTGTGCTTGCTTGCTCATCAGTCTAGTTTTCTCTAAAAGTTCATTCATTATAGGAAGAGCTGCAGAGCAGTTGGGCATATATTAATTATTTGCATTCTCCATTTCCCCCTTGTACCTTCCACTCTATGGCTCTATGTCATCTACTTCCCCTGTGTTTTCCATGGCCTGCCAAGATTTATTCTGTTTAGTTGTAGTTTCTTTATGTCCACCTATGTAAGTCCACTATCCCTATAAAGATAAATTGTTTGTGATTACTATTGTCTAGCTGCTCCTCCACTTCTGCTGTACATCTCTAAGTCTCTGCTTTTCAAAATATAATGATGCATTACTGCCTTCCCAATTTCCTCTTTCACGTTTTATGTGTATTGTATTACTTCTTCATTATTTTATCCCAGTTTGTTTTCCCTGATTTTTCCTTCTGCTTAATGTTCTCCACTTCATGATATGGATAGCTACTTGCCTATAGGGATTTTCTCTTTTAACCACCCTTTTACATATATTTTATATTGTTATATCTTGTTACTTGTCTATTAATATTTGTCTTCCTATTGTAAAATTGAATTTCAGGCCATGACTTTGCACACATTTTTCTCTCTTGTAGCATTATTAATTTGAATTAATTGTGTCAGATCTCAACTTGCTTCCATCAGCGGGAGGAGGGTAGGCCTAGAATCTTAGATCATATTATTCTGATTTTGTTCATACAGAGTTTCCTTCATCTTGATGTTGAATTTGAGTAAAGAAGGATTTGATTCTCTGTCATTATGTAAAATTCCTTATTGCTTTGTTTTCTTTGAGCTAAGCTGCTCATTAACCTCACAATACTTCTGTCTTTTGTTAAATTTTGAACTAGCCCACTCCCTAAATATTCCTTTTTCAGACACATATCCGTAGTTGTAACTTTGAGACTTTCTTTTACACATATCTTAAAATATCCCTTCTCTAGACTTCATCCAATCAAGGGGTTTGCTTCTGTAGAAGTAAGAGGTGTTTCCAAAATTTCTTCTGTCAGCTTTCATATAGTTTGTAGAAATATTTTATCAGTATGTAAAAGAATTAATTTCCCTGAATTCAGTGTAAAAGAAAGAGGCTAGCTAGAGAATATTTACCCTTTTCTCTTTGGACTCCCCCCTGCTCTTCTTTCTTTTTCTTAATTAGTACAATATTCATGGGTACAGGGCTTTGTTGTCTTCTTTACTATTTTGATTAATTTTAGCATTACTTTATGTAGCGCGATAGGTATATGGAGTGCAGTAAGGGGGGATTATCCCAGATAAACTAAGATGAAGGATAACAGAGCTAAGCCTTAGACAATGTATTGTCAGGGGTCTGCTGATAACAAATGTACTTTTTTCCATGGTCTTCAGGGTTGGTTTCCAGAACAAGTATTTTTTATTTTTTGCTGCAAGGCATAGGACAGGAAAATAATTTGGTGCTAAGGGAGCTGAGAGTTGAGCTCCTCGCAATAGTTCAAAGTCCATGATTTCTTGAACATCATCTGCACCATTTCCCAACTGATATGTTGCTGGTAGACACAAACAGTACCTTGTGGACGAGAGACTTGAGGGGATGGTGTTCCACTCTTCTCATTGTGGTCCATCAGGAACCCACCAGTCTCCTCAAACTGTAGAGCTCTCTGACCTGCATAAATCCCGCTGTTCAGGCTCCTGCTAGAGGGGATGCTGTTACCTTGTATTCAAAAGCAAATAAACAAGATCTCAGTGAAAGATGAGACAAAAAACTGAACAATACTTAGAGATGCTTAAGTTCATAGGTCTGGTAAGTGAAGAACACCTGTGGAAGGAACTGGCTCTCTTCTTTTTGGAAACGTTTCCCTGATGGCTCTCCAAAGGCAATAGCTGGTTGCTTATTTCTCTGAAAAAGCAGCTCAAATCCAATGACAACTCAGAGTCTGACACCTCAATACCTAGTTTACAGGAGAAGAAACAGAACCAATGCCCATCAACAGTGAAATATGCTGATTCTAATTTAATTGGATTTTAATGCCTGCTCTGCATTACTATTCCCTATTGTACCTTGTTTGCCTGCCTGTAACTCATGTACACAGTTTAAAAATCCCTAATGTACAGTTACTCCTGCTCCCCTCAACAGGCACAAAACAGCAGGGCACCAACTCCATTTATAGCATATGTCTGATTAGCTGAGGTTTTCCCCAAGTAAATAATAACACTGGAGTCTGAAATGCCTGTCCAACAAGACTTTAAGAAATGCCTTTTTGAAAAAAAAAAAAACAAAAACAAAAACATCATGTACCTTCCCAGAATGTCTGAAAAATTGAAGTATCTAGAATCATTAGATATTTCTAAACAATCCTACCTACTTGCCATATTAGGTACAAAATATGCTGTAAATCCCAACTCTTTTTTTAATGAGGAACAGTAACATTGTTAGAATAAACACCTGTTAGTTGAGTAGACAGTTGATGACAGCAGTTTCTCTTAAACAGTCTCATTCACAATAAAGGTTAAATGTCCTACTTGTAAATTTAAAATTTTTGTTTATATATATGTGTTGTTAGATATTATTGTATTCTTAAAAATAAGTAAATTAGCATATAAGAAGTCTTCTATGGGGAGAATAATATACTGTGGTACATCATAAAAACTGATACTCTGGCAGTTACCCCTTACATGAACAGATAGTCATGCTTCTTGAACTATCTTGTTGAACTAATGAGCCTAAGTATGTTAAAAGTTAGGCATTTGTCTCATAATTCTGAATATACCAAAATGCTGTTTAAATGTCTCTATTGCCAGTGTCTTTCACAGTTACCATCACAAAAGACCAACTACATTTATGTTCCATAACCAATCATCTGGTTTGAGATTATTGTTATTCTTGTTTGATAACATGTTTTTCCCCCAAGGGATATACTGAGATGAACACCAGCTGAGCATAATTAGTATCTAATAAGATTTAATAAGTTATTGTGCTTTAATAGGGTACTGTATAGTATTAGTTGTATTTACAAGTGCAGATTTTATTGCATATGTCAAACAAATCTGGATAAATTTTCTTAAGTGGAAAATTATGGGAGGATAGAAATATCTAAAATAAGTGTGGGGTTTTTTTAACCAGAAGATTCTTACTTAGGAAAGGGTGAAAAGGAAGATTAGAGATAAAAAAAAAGAACAAAGATATTTCTGAATTAAAAATAATTAGTATTACATTTATACTTACTGAATCAGTCACTTTGCAGAGACGCAACATCAATGCATTCACACTGAAGGAAGCATACCTTATGAAGTGGCTGTTACTCTTCACCTTAAAAGAGATGTGCTTTCTTTTTGGTAATTATATTTATTCAAATGGCAACTCTTGTCCTTCCTATGCTGTTAAAAGCGTATTTCAAAATAAACCTCACATTAAACTGAAAAGCTCAAGTAATCCCATTCTTGAGGACTTTGTAAATACACTTCTTTTTCCTGTCTTGTAGTGAATGGCACTTTTTTTCAGTTGTGGCAAATAGAAGACAAAGAATCTTATTTCTTTGTAACATATATAATTTCACCTCATAGCCTTTTTTTCCTCCTTTCATTCTTTCTGTTTGAAGTCTAGAAGTTTTATTTCCCCCTTCAGGCTTTACAATGCTAAAGTCCTTGGGGATAATTTAAGCACTCTGGCACTAGTTACAATTTAGCATCTTGTCACAAAAATATGCAGGTTCTGTAGGCACGATAGAGCTCACAAGAAGTACTTACCTGGTAAATCACAAGCATTAGCCAAATGCTTTGCCTTGCCATCAGAAGGCAGTGTAGCCCAGTGCTCTGGCTCTTTCTGTGCTGGCCGGGCTTCTCACCTCCGCCCATGTGGTGGGTTAACCTTGGCTGAGTGCCAGGTACCCACCAAGCCACTCTATCACCCCCCCTTTCCTTCCCCGCTCCCTCCTCAGCAGAGCAAAGAAAGGGGAGGAATATAAGATGAGAAAACAAAAAGCAGTTTAATAATAATAATAGAAGCAAAGCCAAGCAAATCCGCGCGCGGAAGCAAAGCAAACAAAGTTTTATTCTCTACTTCCCATCAGCAGGCGATGTTTGGCCACTTCCTGGGAAGCAGGGCTCCAAGACGCGTAGCGGTTGCTCTGGAGGACAACGGCACGGCCCCCCTCTCCTCCTCCTTCCCCCTAGCTTTATAGCTGAGCTGACGTCATATGGTATGGAATATCCCTTTGGTCAGTTTGGGTCAGCTGTCCTGGTTGTGTCCCCTCCCAAGATCTTGCCCACCCCATCCCACTGGAGGGGTGAATGCTGGGATCCTTGCTCAGCAGTAGTCACAACACAGATATGTTATCAGTACCCTTCTAGCTCCCAGCACAAAACAGACCCAGCTCAGCCAGACCCACTACAGCCCAAGAGACCAGAATATGCTTCAGGAAAGAGACAGCCATGGGAAAGAAAGTTGCCATGAAGGAGCTACATTCAACAGCTTCTCAAATATGTGTTAAAGCAGTATTATTTTAGCTGCTGGTCATAGTTACTGAGAAGAGGGGAGTGAAGGAACAAAGTTAGAAAGCATGAGTGTGGTACAAGCAAAGGGAAAGAGGGTGCACCACAGTGAGGGCTGGCTGTCCCTCCATCCCCTTTCCTCCTAGAATTGCTGAAATTATAGTACGGCTAGGACTTGGGAGAGATTCTTATCTTATGACTTCCCAACCCGTGCCAACAGATATAGAGAGCTGCAGTGATCTCCTTCTAGCAGCAGTAGCTGTTTTGCTAGGTTAACAGTTTGGCTCAATGATCTTTAATGTCTTTTCAACCTAAACAATGCTATGATTTGGAAGTTGAACATATGGGGACTCTTAACTTAGTCTTCTGATGTGCTTACTTTCAGATCCTGATATTTAGGGTTTAAACTCTGAATGAGCCTTTGAAGACCCCCTGTTAGGTGTTGCAGCTGGCAAAATGCCATGGTGAAGAACATAAGCTGCAGCAGAGAGCCTTATTTCACCCAGCCAAGCCATGGCAATAGCAGCTGTGATGGAGCAGGCCACTATGTGCTTGGCAGTTGAGTTTGAGGTGGTGAGGACTAGGATGAAAAGAGACGCAAAAGTGACCATGTTTTCATTCTAGCTGCATCATGAAGAAATTAGAATGAGTCAGGAATGTCTTGGGAATGCCAGGTCTCCTCCTTAGCAGGCTGGACAATCAGTTACTGCCCAGAGCAGGAATTCATCCATTCTGCTCAGGTTTCACAGAATCAAAGAATTTCATTTGGTAACTTAGTTTCATTATGTCAAGAGATCTTTCTCTCTTCTGACATAAAAAGAGTTTGTGCTCTAGACATTACAACTCTACAGAACCTTGGTATCTGTTAGAACAGATTGAGGTTCTTGTGCCAGGCTGTCACGGGTTATGTAAAATGAACGTTAAAAGTATATCACCATAAGCAACTCAGCTGCTGGTAGGTAGATCCTCAGAGGCATATCCTGGAAAAGAGTCTACCTGTTGGTGTTATGAATAGTGGTACTGAAATAAGTTATTCAAAGAACAATGCACCAGGAATAACTTTTTTTGTTGTTAAACCAATGAGATCAATGAATTCTGTGATGATGTAGGAGCTACTTGGGGAATTCTGTGGCTTGTGCAATAAAGGAGGCTGAGGTGACTAGACGGTGATAATGGTCCATTGTGACCTTAAAACTTAGAGCTTTAGGAAACATCTTTTCCAATCTGAGAGATACAAGGCTCTATTTTAAAAAAGAACCTGCAAGGCTCTGCATGCCTTTCTGAAAGCATCTTGCCGTTTTTCATTTTCTCCCTGTTAGAAAGGCTGATTGTCATTCCATTATAATTTCTACTTTGTTACTATTAATGTTAAGAGCCTGATTTTGGTGTATTAGATACCTCCATCTATTATGTTTTATATATAGCTGTATGCCTGTCAAACACTGAATATAACAGGCAGACAAGGAGAGAAAGTAAAGCAAAAATCATGTCCTTTCTTTTCCTGTTAACACTGACATATTTTGGAGACTGAGAAACCTAAAATAGACCTTCTTTACAGATTGTGCTACCCACCTTCTTTGCTTGATTCTCCTGAACTTCGGTTCAGTAGGCTTTCTTCGACTGATTCACTGCTCTTTGGATCAGCCCTATACTGCATTTTATGACTGCCAGCTAAGTAATGTTGGGGTACACCGGGGTCCAAGAGAACAGTGAAGTGTTCAGATAGGTCTTAAAAATGGGGTCAAAACAAAGAAAGAAAAGTAAAAGCTTTGCTTTTACTGCCTCCCTTTTGGGGATTAGTACCTAGCAGTCTATAAAGTAGATTGCATCAGCCAAGCACAGCACAAAATGGACTGCACAGAAGAGCAGCTATTACGTACAGTTGCCACTTCACTGATTGCAATCAATGTCACAAATTAGGGTGATTTCGTGGCTTGAGATGTGTCAGAGTTAAAGTCTGTGTCTTGAGTCATGCTGTCTGGACATCCAGCTTCAAGACACTCTGTCTTACTCTCAACAATTCCCACTTTTTGTCTTTCATTTTTTGCAAATGGATCTGAGCTTACTTTTACTGTGTAAGCGTGGACAGCTCATTAATTGCATCCAAATGTTATTCAATGTTAAAACGAACCTCCCATCATTGCCTCTTTAGCTTATATTGAACTAATTTTTTTTTCCAGCAGCAGAATTTCTGTACAGAAGTGGGAGATTTTGTCAGCATTACCCAAAAGTTTGAGCTGAAATTTTAATGCTCCCTTGTGCTTGCCTCTTTTTTCCTTATGCTTTTTCCAAATGCCTGATGATGGCTTTTCCATTCCAGTCAAATGTTGTCCTAATATTCATGCTGTGCTCTCAACCTCCCTTCTACCGCATCTATTTGATTAAATCCAATTACAAAAGCAACGTTCTGCACACTGTTTCATTTATAGATTTTGTATTTTACCAGGTGGGACTTCAGCATTCACACAAGGACAAACACAAAGCTCTCTGTGCTGAAGCAGTATGGTTGTAATTAAAAACAATTGGGCTATACAGGGAGATTAGTGAGAAGCTGCTTTCTTGTACCTTGTAGCAAGTTTCAGTGGATTAAGAGCATCCACATCTATAGCATTAATGAAGAGTAGCTGATACACAGTGATTTCATGCTTCCTCGTACGTGTTACTCAATAGTTGGTGTAAGAGATCCCTGACATTTCTTAATTGGGAACAATTAAATGACTGGTAACTAAATCTTCATGTCAACAGGCAAAAAAGGGAAGTTAAGCACAATTATTTCTATGAAGGAAAGGGTCAGCACTTTGCTGTTGGATTAACTTATTGAAATAAGAGAAGATTGGAAAGATAGGTAAATGACATAATTAATTTCCTTATAATTTAGGAATCGTTAGGTGTGGGTCTGCACTGCAGAGTTAAGTTGAATGCTTGCTTGCCTTAGCTTTTCTTCTAGAGTTGCTTCTTCCATTTTAAAGGTGCTTACAGTAGGTAGAGATCTACTCTAGGGTTTTGAGCTCATTTTCACTAGGTCTCAATGTGCCCACTTGGAATGAGGATGCATAAATCATTCTGCTGATAACTGGTTTTCCACTAATTTTCCATAATAATTAATATATCCTAAAAATGATGTGGTTTTCTCTGCAATTCACTGTGGAGGTTTTTAGAGTAGTCATGTCATTACAAAGCAGAGCCATGGGGAAGAGCCTAAAAAATTTAGCGAGGCATATGGAGAAGTGTTGTACCAACAGGAAAAGGTTATGTTGTTGGTATTATAGCAACTGTTGCTCTGCTGAGATGCATCTCTGTAGTGTGCAATGGAAAGCTTCCCAGACTAGATCCAGAGCTGCTGGGATGTCTATGCAATGGATGGCAGCACCTGCTCAAGATGCTAGCCTGTGTGGCAGTTGTCTAGCTGACTCCAGTGCCATGCTCATGCCATGCTTTAACTTCTTGTTCTGAAAGTGGCTGGGCTAGGCAGACAGATAGCTGGGCACGCTCTCCACTGCATCAGGGTTGTGCTAAGATGAGCTGAGCATTCAGCCATGGCTGCTTCTACCTACTTGCCTGCACTAATTCTGCCATGAAGACCTAATCATATAATGTCATTGGCATGGATGGGAGTAGAACCTAGTCTCTTTACCTATCCACTGGACTGCATTGTGTTGTCAGTATAATGACAGGTTTTCTCCTCTTGCAAGGTTTACAGCCATCTTCCTCACTAGTAAAGGCTTGTTTATCTTGTTGCTGACAGATAACAGATAGCAATAGTGCAATTCTTTAGCCTTACATGAATTTCGGGGTCACTCTTATCTAAATACAATTATCCCTGGAGGGACCATGCTTGTTCTGGAGTGGGTCTTCACAATTTCCAAACAGAGGCAAGATCCAAATTCCAACCTGTGGCTTTATCAGATTGTTCCTACCTCTTTGTTTGTGGTGTACAGGGAAAATTATTAGGCAACAGTTGTATGCAGAAGTGAAGAAGCAAAATAAGAGCATCACTGCTTTTAAACAGGTGCTTCTGAGCTTGCAGATAAGACTGCAAATGCATAGGGAAGTTTCCTTGGCATCTTCTGTCATCCTTTTTGTTGGATTAGCATATCAAGACCTGTAATCAAATATAATGAGAAGATAACAATTAGTGTGGCTTCTCAGAGCTGTAGTTACTCAGTCATCCACATTACTTCCAGCTCGAATGCTGTATTAGGAAATCAGAGGCCAAACAGGGAAGAATATTTCAATATAGGAGCAGAAGCCAAGCAGGAGAAAGTAAACTAGGAGAACGTGTGCCCTTATTCCAAGGGATGTCACAGTTTTATGCAAAAAGATGGGGAAGTGTAGTGGAATGAGAAAACATTTCTAATTTACTTTCTGATGACAGATGAAAGCAATGTTATATATGACATAACACAATAAAGATAGCATGACTTTGCACCCCCAGTGGCGTTCATAGACAGTTCTGTGCTTTAAAATGTGTAGCTTGGGTCTGCCTATCTTATTTCTGACTGCAGTGTGATAACTTTGATCTCTTTTGTATTACCATTCTAGTTTGTTTTCCTTTTTTGTTTCAGTCACCCTCTAGCATATTGTCTGACCCTTTTTCCCACATTGTGACACATAGCGTCTGGTATTTAAATTATTGCTGAAACTTACTCTGGTATGAAGTCTCCATTTATTTAGTTTGGGCAGGC
The DNA here is from genome assembly GCA_013400335.1 of Eurystomus gularis. NCBI lineage: Eukaryota > Metazoa > Chordata > Aves > Coraciiformes > Coraciidae > Eurystomus > Eurystomus gularis. The sequence continues at coordinate 175,875 of VZZY01013046.1, read as the reverse complement.
ATATTCATTCCTGTAAGAAGTCTCAGCCCCCTTTGATTTTGATCTTTGCCTTATTTCCTCTGCTCAATATTTGTGTATATATATATGTTCTTTTTTCCCTGCTCCATTTAGTGACTAAAGTGATCATTCTCTTGTATTAGAGAAACATTTTTGACACTTAAAAATGCAAAATTAGAAGAATCTAGGGATGTATAGAATGTACATATAATAAAAAATACTGCAATGAGTTAGCGAATATCTTTTATTTCTCTATCAAGAAAATCTCAAACAGAGATCATAACTGAAAAGTTCACAAACTTGGAATCTGCAGTGTGCATGGGGTTTTAAATACCTGCTTCAGCTCTCTGCCATGTGATTGATTTAGACACATGATGGAATTTATTTAAAGGGACACAATCAACTTGAAAATAACACTGCTGTCTGAAAAATTATTACTGAGTGTAATTATAAGCAACAACTAAGATTACTATAATTGAAAAAAGTTAATGAATAAGATCTCTATTTTGTTGATTGGTTTACTTTGTGCCTTTGACAGCTCTTTGCAATAATTATAATACCTACCTTTTGTATGGCACTTTTCATCAGTAGACCACAGCAGCTTTACAAAATATGGTCCATTTCCCTCTATGTATAGACAGTTTCTGTTTCCTCCAGTCACTTTCTTCCTATCTGAAAGAATTTTATAAATATCATCTCAGAATCAAGAAAAAAATTCAAAGCATTTTATGAAATGACAGATGTACTATTTAAAAATGATTACTATCAGCTGGGTTTAATTAGCCACATTATAAAGAAAAGGTTGAAAATATCTTTGAGACTGTAAAATTGGAACAAGAAGTTGATCATTTGGTATCTTAATAATTTAGAATGTCTCAGATTTCTGACATTCTTAAGTTATTTTCTGAATTCCATTAAACTCATTTAGCATTGTATTAGATACTCAAGAACAGAACGTCAAAAAGTACTTCCAAAATTATCGTGTGCATATTAGAAATGAATTGACTGGGCATCCTTTATACTCCTAAAGACAAAGACACCTAGAAACAAAGGCTTTTCTTCCCTAGTCTCATCAAAACCAATGTTTTCTTTCTCCTTTATCTCCGTATTTCTTAATTTAGAATCCTGAGTTCTTAATTGTTTGGTGCTATTGTGTTCAAAACCTTGCATTTCCAGTTTGCAATGGGAAAATGTCTTGACTCTTGAATGTGAAGTTTGTGAAGATTGTTGCCTTTGTGGAAGGATGCACATTAAATACCTCTGAACTGTTCAAGTGGTGAAATAAATATATGGAACAATGTTTGGTACCTTTTGCTTTTCAAAAGACTTTAGATCTTGTAACTATACTCTCTTAAAAGCTTTTGCTGTACACACAGCAGCATGTTCTGCCTTTTTGTTAGATTCATCTTTTTGGCCTACTTTTCAAACTATATTTTAACTGGAACTCAAACTCTTTTTGCTTTCCTTCTATTTGCTGAAGCTAGCAATCCCATGCTGAGTAAATAATCTGTAGTCCATGATCTAGTATCCTATCAGCCTTGTTATCCTGGCTCCAAACCCCAAAATATTGGATATCTAGCTGGTAAGTATTCCCAGGAAGGCTTCCTAATGACCTTCCCCACTGGTTACTATCATCATTGCTTATGTACAGATAGAACTACCTTGTAATACACTGACTATATTTGGAAAAATTAATTGGGAGTTCTTATGGTGTTTTTGTTAGTAAAAGTGATGTTTTTGAAGTTAATAAAAATATCCCGATTCACCATCTTTCATTAGATGTAACAGAACATTGCTAGAGAATATATATTCCCAGCTGTAATGATACTTCATCTCTTGCAATAAAAGCAGCTTGGGATTCAAATCAATCAGCAGCTGAGTTTATTGCAATAATTTGGCTGCCCTGCCATTTAAAAAATGTTTTTGACTTCATTTATAAAGCACTTAATACATTCCTAAGTGTAGTGCAAACATACCATTACTTATTAAATTATAGAATATAATGGAAAAAGATTTATACATACATTAAATATCAAGAGGATGGACACAACTTTCTACAATTGATAAAATGTTATTCCAGCTCAGCTTGGAAACCTATATATAAACTTTACACTTTAGTAATCTAATTTAAAGAAATTGTGAGTTCTTGAAGGAGAGAACCTTTATCTGGGCTAGATAGAAAAGTTTGTAATTTGGCCACTAAGGGTTTAGCAAAATGTCTTTCTTCAAGTATAAGAGTGGGTGGTGCTGTTATTTTAGTATTTTATGCTGCCTCTGGATAAATGCAAAACCAACAAGACCTTTAATATGAAGGAGGACATGAAGAAAATCAAATCATTCTGCATTGCTGACTGTCCAGGAATGCAGGTGCAGACAATGGCCTTTCATCTGTATATCTGTGAAACTGAGCTTTCCAAAATGAGTACACGCTTATGTCCTGATCAGCCATAAAGCTAAAGTTTAAGTGTGTCTTTAACGATGCACAGAATTTAGGTGTGGATTCTTGCTTTTATACATAGCTTCTAATTTTTGAGACTCCTGTAAATAAATATTTCAGCTTCCTCTGCTGCTCTTTATCAGGCTCCGCTTTCGTATTAGTCAGGAGACTAGAAGACGCTAGAAAAGTCTTTTACACGCAAATTGCCTAACTAATTACACTGCCAACTACGCAGCTGTGGCAACTGATAGATTGATTTCACCTGAGAGTTATGAATTCCATGTTTAAAGCTGAAAACTGTCATAGGTGAAAAATGTAAGGAAAGGTAAACATCTCAGTATAATTTGCTGAAATGGGTCCTCAAAAGGGCTACTCTGGTGCACTGAAAGGGGTTTCCTGAGTGCCAGAACCAAGGCTGAAGTGGCACAGTGAGATGCCACCTTGCACATTCCATTTGCAATGTGGATGTGGGGTCCTACAGCAAGGAGCTCTTTACATGTGCGTGACCATGAACAGCTTCAAATCTAGCAGTGACAAAAATGAAATGTGGATGTATGGTTGTAGAATCACTGCAAATTAGATGGCTGCCCTTCCCTCTTTGCACTGCCTTCTTCCCTAATGTGAGAACATCTTGTTCTCATAGAAGAGAATGGCAAAAAATCCTGACCACATAGACATCTCTTTCTGACTCAGATGTGTATCTGCTATGGAAGCATGAGATAGGAGCAAGATCTGAGCTGCCAGTAAAAGTGGAGAGACTGTCTCTGTGTAAAACAATTATGGTAAGAACTTACTAATCCCTGTTATGCAGGAAAGGTGATCAGGATCTGACCATACCCTTGACCTCACCTGCAAGAAGTGCAGCACAATGTGAGAGAACAATGTGTGAGAGTAAGCAATCAGCTACGTCAGAGTAGACCTATAAACATAAATGTTATATTCAACAGGGAAATATGTCCTTGTGAAATTCTATTTTTGTAATGCTGGACTGAAATGAACTGCAATTATATTGGCAGGATGTTCAGAGAAATCTTTTCAAAGAAATCATTTGCTGAATGTGATTAAATTCTTTTTTAAGAGAACTTTTCAGATTTTTTTTTTTTTACATTGCTGAAAAGACACACTGAAGCAAATAAATAATTGGTAGAACATGGAATATGTAACATGCTGTGTGAGAACTAGGTTCATTCAAATCATCAGTTGTCAGAAATTAGTTCCTATGCAAGGGACTTCACAACTGAGAATGTAATGACATAAATCTAACCTACTTCACATGGGTTCTCCATGCTAAGTGAGGAGAGATGCCACATTTTAAGTTCCACTGTTGCTGAGCTGAGCTATCATTTGTTTTGAAGTGCTCTCAAGTAGCAGTCATGTACTGAGGTTATAAATATGATTTGGGGTAATGTTTTCAGGGCTAGTCTCCGAGGCTAGAGTCTTGTAGACTCCTTGTATTTAAGAATTCAAGGAACTCACCATGACAACTTAGACAAAATTGTTAGCCTTTTATGGAAAAAAGTAGCTACATGCCCTGGATGTATTTAAAAGCCATCTAGATAGAGTGCTCAAAGATATGGTGTAGAAGTGGGCTTGGTAGAGATAGATAATGGTTGGACTCCATGATCTTAAAGGTCCTTTCCAACCATAGCAATGCTGTTTAACAGAAGGTTCTTAAAAGAAGTTACACCTGATCGCACTCTTCTAAGACCTACTGCAGAACTTATTATTTAAAACTGAGAAAACTAATTTCCAAAGTAAGTTGACTGATAAAAGAGTCAGTGTCACAAATTAGAACAGAACTCAGAGTATGAAGCCTCTATTGCCTTCCAGTTGCCAAGTGAGTACAAAAGGCAGAAATAATGCTACACTCAGGCTTGTATCAACTCATAATCTCTTTGCACAGGATTTTATTATTTTTATTGGGTTAAAGGCATCAAAAGATCTGCTTTTCTCTTTCTCTCAGTTTTCATTCTTTTTTTTTTGTTTTGTGGAGGTTTTTATTTCAGCCCTGAATGCAAAACCCAGATAAGGACTTTCTTTCATTTTTTTCTGGAATTGCTTGCTTCTGACAGAATATTGGTTCCAATTTATGATTTCCTTGGCAAAGAACCACACCACAACATTTTTGTCTTTCCAACATTCCACCTTCTCAATAACACTCTGTATCCTGATTCTCAAAAGAGGGCACATGACTTTAATGTTATGTTTACATGTCTGAAGTAAACAGCATCAGATGATCCTAAACTTGGACAAACACATATTTGGAAAATAGAACTGTGAGCAATTTTTTTACCTAAAACACACTGCCAAATAGAAGAAAAACAAATTTTCATCTGCATAAGTAAATTATCTACTTGCACTCACTGCTATGTAAGAGATATTTAGATAATCTGAGGCTTGGTATTAATACACACTTTTCAGCTCTACCGTTAACTTACACTAGCAAAGCCTTTCATAATGTTTAGTCATTATTTCATGTGTGAGATAGACTTCTCTTACTGATGCTATCATGATTACCAATAATATTGACTTGAATTTTAAAAGCATCTGGAAATAATAGTTCTATACCGGATTGTCATTGTAGTTAGGTAAAAATTAAAAGAAATTTATGTTTGAAAGATCTAAAACTATTCATTTGATGCTATTCATTTGAAAGCTATAAAAGCCTGATGTTAAAAGAAAAATTATAATAATGTTTCCTGACAACATTCGCTAAAAATTCCTAATGTGAAACTGCAATTTAATGATATATTTCAGTAAAATAGTTGTCGTGGTTTTGGCTGGGATAGAGTTAGTTATCTTCCTAGTAGCTGGTACAGTGCTGTGTTTTGAATTTAGTATGAGAATAATGTTGGTAACACACTGATGCTTCAGTTGTTGCTAAGGGGCACTTATCCAAAGTTAAAGATTTTTCAGTTTCCCATGCTCTGCCAGTGAGCAGGTGCACAAGAAGCTGGGAGGGAGCATGGCCAGGACAGCTGACCCAAACTAGCCAAAGGGATATTCCATACCATAGAACATAGTGCAGGTTCGCCCATTAAAAAGAAGGATTTATTTTCTGGTAGGCAAACCTTTACATTTGAAAGAGATGACTCAGAGCAGTATTATAGCAGTCATCTACTGTACAACTTCCTACTTTATTTGCCTCTTTTCTAGGGTGTAAATTCCTCCAAGGTTTTCCTTTCTCTTACTGTTCATAGTACCTTACTTTCTGGAGTAAACTGTGTGTTTATATGCAGAGAGGAAGTATGACAACAGAGAGGGAGGTGGGAGTTGCAGAATTTTATTAATTTAAGAAATAGTAGTTAGTATAATAGAGTAAGATTTTTCTTGCTTTTTAATGTCTATTTGAGTTGCAAGCAGACCTGGATGTAACATATATGAAACTAGGTTCTGTGGGAGTTCTGCTGGCATCAATGTGTGTAAGCTGTCAATGTTCTCAGAGTTCAGAAAAACAAATCAGTATAATAAATCAAAAAACAGTGGTTGGTGAATGATGACAGTGACTAATGCATGGATATTTTGATTAATAGAATCTCAGTCTAGGTACACATGCTTTTACACACACTCATGCACTTTTCTGGCATGAGAAATGCTTTTCCATCTTTGCTTTCAGCCTGAACCACTGTGCATATGTTATACAGTCATCTATTTTTATGCTCTCATCTATGGAGTTCATGAACGTTATGAATATGGGTAATAAAGTGAGGACTCCTTGTTTTAAGGTAAGAGTTGATGAGGTGTTTTAGCTGTTCTTGATTGCATCCATCATGCAGATGTCCGTTATAAATGCAGATAATCAAATCTTACAGTCAGAAATCTGAACTGTTTAAATACGTAGAAGGTAGACAATTGTTTTTGCAAAGCTTTTTTTTTTAACAGCTGGGATTTGTAGTAAATGTGATGGCCAGTGTGTGATTAGACAATTTAATACTTCTAGTGAATAGTGAGATTTATTAGAGTTAGTTTAAGTTAAACAGTTAAAACAGATACTATATTTTCTGCAAGGAAGATGACTGTGAGAAGAATGAAGTGTTGATTTCAGACAGTGGTCTTTTTTTGAGATATGTAGAATTTGTGGGTAATAATAAGAATAATGGTACTGTTCACACAAAAAGTAAAAGATAAATGTCCCTATTGAAAATCCTCTATTTATTTGTTAACAATAATATCTGTTCAAGTATTACTGTATTCTCTCTTTACAGAAAAACTGAGATTTAAGATTCACTTAAAACAATTGGGTTCTGATACTTTTTTTACTTCAGTTTTATACTTTTATAGTTTAGGTTTTTGTAGTGGACTTAATCCAGGTATATGTTGGTGTGACTGGAGAATCAAATCCATTATGTTTCATTTCACTCAACTCATTTTATGAGTGACGTTCCTCAGGGGTTGGTGTTGGGACTGGTGCTGTTTAGTACCTTTGTCGGTGACATGGACAGTGGGATTGAGTGCACATTCAGCAATTTTGCAGATGACACCATGCTGAGTGGTGTGGTCAGCATGCTGGAGGGAAAGGATTCTGTCCCTCCTGGGCTGCACCAAGAAAAGCATGACCAACAGCTCAAGGGAGGTGATTCTCCCACTCTACTCCACTCTCGTTGAGACCTTACCTGGACTACTGCATTCAGCTCTGGGGCTCCCAACATAAGAAGCACATGGACCTGCTTGAGTGGGTCCAGGGGAGTGCCACAAAGATGGTCAGGGGGCTGGAGCACCTCCTTTATGAGGACAGGCTGAGGGAGTTGGGGTTGTTCAGTCTGGAGAAGAGAAGGCTCTGGGGAGACCTTATAGTGGCCTTTGAGTACTTAAAGGGGGCCTGTAAGAAAGATGGGGAGGGACTCCCATTCATAGAGAGGCTGTTAACTTAATCCACACTAGTTTAACAACAGGCCATTCTACATTGTCAGGGCTTGCAGGTCATGAGAGCTGTACTGAATCTTAAGGTACAGGCTGTTCAAACTCGTTACTCCTACATGAGAAGGAATAACTCCCTGCTGTAGTGTCCATGTGTAGCCTGCACCCAGGGCTAAACTACAGCAGTTGCTCTATCACCTAATGACCCCTCCCCAGCCAAGAAGGGGCATCAGGAAAAAGGGGAGACTCACAGGTTGAAATGAAAAGAGATTTAATGAAACAGAAAAACTAATACCAGTGCCAGTATAAAGTGAACAAGCTATACTCAGCCAAGCAAATACCTAGTGGTCACAATAAACAGGAAGACAGCCCTCAGAAGAAGGAAGAAAAGACCTTGAGCAAGAACCCCTCCATCCTCAGCAAACTTCCTCCTTTATGCTGAGCATGACATTTATGGTATGAGTTACAGCTGTAGCCAACTTGCATGAGCTGCCCTGCAGACCTATGATTCTGTCCAGCAAAACTAGGACATGTAGTCAAAGTGCCTTTAGAAATACATTCTGTGGAAATAATGTTTGCTTCAGCCAGGTGATATTGGCATTAAAGAGTGAACGTAAGTCAAAACCAGCAGATATCAAGCTTCAGCTCGATCCCAATCAGTTATGCCCTAATCCCAATCAGTTACGCACTGAAGAATCAGAAGGTCATGATAAAATTGAAGCCATCCACCAAAAGAGTGTGGTGCAATATCATTTTCCACCATGCATAGTGCTGCAAAATCAGAGAATAATAATAACAATTAAAATCCAGAAATTGCAGCATAAGTCCCATGAAGTGCTTCATTTACAAACAGTACTGTGGACTTCCAACAAATAAATTCTACTGAAACAGAGATATACAACTGTCAAATCTCCTTATCGTGTTAGGGAACAGAATGAAAGTTCAGCTAACAAAGAAGCTGGTTTATGATGTGGCAAAGTCTTTTGTTTTCTTTTTCTAAACTTCCCTAGTTGAACTTCTTAGTCTTGACTTGAGTCATAAAAAAGAAAAAAAAAAAAAGGAAAAAGTGTCTCCTAGCTTAGAAAGATTGCAAAATCCAGGATAACTTTATTCCAGAAATATCCTGAAGGTGGCACAATAGGCACACGTTGTATGGTTTGCTTAAGGTCAAACTGTAAGATGGGAGAGATTTTGCTAAAATATGAATCCTTTAGAGAAGCTCTTTTCAAAATAGAAGCAAAAGAGAAATTTAAATATTTTAAAGCACAGCATATCAATAAAATTATTTTACAGGTGGGACACAGGCTGTTAATTTGAGGCCACCTAAAAGATTAATATAAATAGGTGGGCAGACAGGGACCCATCATGGTCAGGTGTTATTGGAAAGAATCAGTTTGATTTGTGTTGTTTAGGTTTTATCAATACATTTCCTCTGTAATTGTAAAACAACTGATAACCTCATCTGTTATCTCCAGCATAATATATAATCTACACCTAAATGCCAATTTTTATGAGGCCCATTTTGACTTTGGGAGAGACAAGATTACTTGCACAATCTCTATTTTATTAAAATATAAGAAATATTAAAGGACATTTTTATTAAAAAAGAAACAACTGATTGTCAAATTGTATTAGTGAATGAATAAATCTGTGGTACAGATAAATTAACCATAAGTACACTCTCCACAACACTCTTAGGCCCCCTAATAATATAGAATTTATAAAACATGGGAGTAATTTCACAGGTGGACTATAGCTAACAGGGATTCAACTTGCTATATTGAGGTATATACGCTATGCTAGGATTTTCAAATTATGTTTAACAAAGATCCTCGTATGGAATCAAAGCTGTCCCTATGGCAAGAGTCATTTTGTGGATTGCTACCTGAAAGACAGAGAAACAAGAGGGTAGGACTAAAGGAGCTGTTCTAGAGTAATAAAAGGTTATAAAAATAAAAGGCAGTGCCAGAGAGCTGCAGAAAGATTGCTCAGTATTAAGTGACTGAACAGTAAAAGGATAGTTGATGTCCAGTGTGTGTAATTATGTGCAATGTTATTTACATGGGAAAAACCAACTGTAACTGTAAGTACACATTAATGTCGGGTTTTACAGTAGCTGTTACCACTTAGAAGGAGGTATAGTCACTATATCCAGTAGTGTACCAATATTGCAAACCAGTGATTTTTACCATCATTGTCATTAGAAGTGCTAACAAGCAAGACTGGGGCCACATACACAAAGAAAAAAGGCACCTGAAAGAAGGACCATCCTGAAGAAAAGATTGGCATGGATGAAATGTTTTCTCAGCTGCCATCTACTGTGGCAGTTACGTGTATTCCTAGGCGTGGAAGTAATCTAACTTCAGTAATACAATATCAGATGTCTAGTTTAAATATTTTTGTTTCCTTTTACAGCTAGTGTAGACAGTCAAGCTTTTCCAGAGCATGATTCATTCCATCCTGAACAGATGTCATAAGGCAGATGAAATGAAATGCTCTTCATGTCTCTATAGGCTGCATAGGGAACCTAGATGTACTGTAACTTACTGCTACACTGAGCATCTAACACTTATGCATCTACAAATGAAATTAGTCATACTTAAGTGTCTAAGTTCCTGCTGGTAGTCTTCAGATACCAGCTCAGAGCTGCCCAGTAGCACTTCTGTCCCATTATAGCGGAGACCCATAAGTACTTCTGTCTTTTTCCCTCCTGTCTATCTTTCTCTGTGCTAAAAAGTACTCTCCTTCTCCTTGTTCCCACCTGTGTACTGCAAATTTCTGAGCCTTTCTTTATGTTCTTACACCTGATTGGGATTATTTGTCAAGTTGGTGAAATGATTTCAGTCAAAACAGCACCATTGGGGTTGCTAGTTTTTTTGTTGTTGTTGTTCTTCCTCTTCTTCTTTTGTAGTAATAATTTAATTGACTGTTTTATAGCAGTGTGACCCCACAGTAACATTGCGCCATACTTGAGGATGTGTGAAAGTGAGAGAGAATGAGAGAGGAAAGAAGAGGGCATGAGAACTTCTTTAGTTGGCTTCCTCTCTGAAGCCAATGTACTGTAGACTTTTGACAGCAATGAGCAGTACTTAAGTGCCTTCTGGTGCTTAATCCCAAACAGGGCATTCTCAGTGGAGTCTCTTTTAATCTCTCCTCTAGGAGCTTTTTCTCTTTGTGTAAATATTCATGGGAGCACTGACTGAAATGCAGGTTTCCCAGGAGAAGCTAGTATCCACAAGACTCTCAAAATGTTCTCACTCTTCAGGCTTATATATTTATTTCTGTATTTTAAATGCAGTGAAACAGATTCGAAAAAGGAGGTTGAGGGATATCATTTACAAGACATCATCTTGTCTCGGAAAAAGGGAAATGAGGATACATGTCACTGATGCCCTTGCTCATTGCAGGACAGTTGGACTAGATGACCTTTAAAGGTCCCTTCCAACCCAAACCATTCTATGATTCTATTTCAAAGTATGTCTTTTATAGCCTATATGAATGCTCTAACATTCAGTCCTTGGATGGCAGTGCCTGTATTGCACCTGTTTCTAAATTATTGGAAGAGCGATGTCTTAGGACATTTGATCGAAGAAGGATTCCTGGCAGTGGAAGATAAATGGGAGAAAAGGCTCCATTCCACCAGATTTTTTTTAGAACTTGTCATCCTTCCCCAGCTCCTTGAAATTTCCTGTGAGCTGGTATAAGCAGCCCTCTTTCCAGTGTAAAATTTCTGGTGAGTGCCTCTCTCCACAGGGATAATTCTCCCTCTGCTTTTTTTTTTTTTTTCCACCAGCCATAGTGCATGGCTGAGGCCTGTGAACTCTCCCAGGCAAAAAACAGTTGACAAGGTTCTGTGAGGTGGACAGAGCTGGAGAGGAAATGCCACTCCAAATGGAAGAAATCCACAGTAGACAGTAAGACGGTGAGTCACTTGGAGTCAGGATTTGAAGGGGTGCTCCATCCTGCAAACTGTGGGTATAGTTTCCTTTCTGCTGCCTACTTTGCACAGTTCTGCAGGCCAGATTTCTCCTTGTCTAGGATTTCTAGGGCTTTCAGACTGTTATCACAGTTTTTGTGGACACTGGCTGGATGGTCGCACTCAAGGAGTTGTGGCTAATGGTTCAATGTCTGAGTGGAGAGCAGTGCTGAGTGGGGCTCCTCAGGGGTCAGTATCAGGACTGGTGCTGTTTAACATCTTTGTTGAT
>VZZY01013046.1:104198-163975 GCA_013400335.1 Eurystomus gularis | reverse complement strand
CCACAAAGATGATCAGGGGACTGGAGCACCTCCTCTATGAGGACAGGCTGAGAGAGCTGAGGTTGTTCAGCCTGGAGAAGAGAGGGCTCTGGGGAGACCTTATAGCGGCCTTCCAGTACTTAAAGGAGGCCTAGAAGAAAGATAGGGAGGGACACCTTAAAGGAGGCCTACAGGAAAGATAGGGAGAGACTCCTTAAAGGGGGTCTACAGGAAAGATGGGGAGGTATTCTTCATCAGGGAGTGACAGGATGAGGGGTAATGGTTTTAAACTGAAAGAGGGTAGATTAGATGTTAGGATTAAATTTTTCACTTTGAGGGTGGTGAGGCACAGGAACAGGTTGCCTAGAGAAGTTGTGGATGCCACTCCTCCCTGGAAGTGTTCAAGACCAGGTTGGATGAGGTTTTGAGCAACCTGATCTAGTGGAAGGTGGCCCTGTCTGTGGCAGGGAGGGTGGAAACAGATGTTCTTTAAGGTCCCTTCCAACCCAAACTATTCTGATTCTATTATTCTATTATTCTATTCCATCATTCTATTCCATTATTCTATACCAACAGCATAACTCAGGCAAGGATGAAAGGTGAGGGTCTTGGCTAAAATACAGCTCCCAGGCAAAGGAGGGAGGGCCAGGGTCCTGTTAATTTCCCACAAAATGCTGATAGTTTTTACCTTTTCTGCTCTATTATTAAGAATTTTACCACCTGCACATTATTCTATCCCACTGCTGGGATGTCTTCTATTCCTCTAAATGTGACTGCAGCAAAGCTGTCTGCTTTTCACAAGAAGTAACTACAACTGCCCTTATGGACAGAGTTAGGTTGCTCCAGCTGTGTGTGGGGTGTGATTTCCAGCTGTGAGGTGGTAATATCTCAAACTACTCCAGCTACATTCACAACATATGTCTATGCCCTAAGGATTTTCAGTAAACTAACTGTATTTTTTGCAGTATTTAGAGCATTTATTATTTCAAATGTACAAAGTCAAATCCAGTACTTCAGATTCTGAGGTAACTTAATCTTACTGTAAGAAAAACTGCCAAATACTTAAGAACAACAGCTGTGGCTACTCCTGCTTGGAAGAATTTCTATTACGAGCTGAGGAAAGAGAAAACAAAATATTATGAAAATTTATACAGATCTATAGCACACTTCCTGAGTCTACTTAAACTCTGCCACTCAATTTTCCTAATCAATCAAGTCTGTTAATAGTGCTGTTAAGATTTACAATATAAATGGAGTGCAGTGCAAGTCTGGTAGAAGTAGAGTGCTTCTGAAAGTTTTCATGAGAATTACTGTGTGTTAATACTAAAACTTTTGCATTAATGGATTTACTATGAATAATCAGTTTTATATCTCTATAGGCTAATCTTGTGGCATGTTCTTTTTTGGATATATTTCCTCTGGAAAAAAGTTCACATACAGAATATAATTTTAATATAATGCATTTAACAGTCTGTCTCTTACAGTAATTGTATGTAGGATCCTATGAAGCTACATCCTGCTACTAAGTTATAAATAGCAAGTCTTAGCTGTGGAAACTGATTTGGTAGAAGGCAGTGCTGTTCTGCACACCTGTGACTGCACAAGATTCAGGGCTCCAGAGGATGAGAACAGCAGCATGCAAATGTATAAAGTATTTGGTGGTGGCACTTCTGCCATGATAAGATTGCTTATGGCATGTAGGGCAACTAGCAATGCTAAGTGTGAAATAAGGCCCCTGATTTAGGGTCCTAAATATAGCTTTTGTGATTTGCTTCAGGCTCTTAAATTTGACTGTTTTGACTTAGATGCCTGCAGAACCATAGTTTCTCATTTCTGGTGCAATGTTCAGCCAACTTATAAGTGTTTATGCAAAAAGAGTGGTTTCAGAAATTCTGATAGACCCCAAACTGTCATACACGTGCACTGTATAATAGATAGTGGTATTATTATCAAGAATTCTCAAGAGAAATCATGGTTACCTTGCCTGCTTTCACTGTCTGAAGGTTTTCATATAGTTAAGAAAAAGACTTACTCATGACTGCAGAAAACTCTGGTTCTTTTGAACTAAGCATTGGTTGTAATGATTTTACACATTTTGTTGCTGTATGATAAAACAGATTTGTCTGATAGCTTCAGCACAGTAATATTCAAAAGAATTTAACAACTGATGTTTTCAATATACTATCTTTTGCTGGTTCTTTTATTGTTTAAAAATATTTTTAAAATGAAACAGTAATAATAATAATAATAATAATAACTTATGTGTATGATTCCTTTCAATTCTGAATCTCAGAGTACATGCGTTAATAAATTAAGGCTCACAGCAGCTCTGTAATTTAAGAGTATTTTTATCCATGTTTGACAGATGGAGAAACAGAGGTACTGAGAATTATAGATGCATTTGCAAAGGTGTGATTAGACTGTACAGAAGAGAATATGAATACACTGTTTAGGGTACTCTAGAGATATTAAGAATTTTCAAGAATAGGAAGAATGTTCTTTTGAAAATGTGGTCCTCTTCAGGTCATGTAGGCTGATGGCCTGAGCTGGCAAGTCAGCATGGCACCACACTGCTCTTTCAAATGTATTGATTTGGCCCTGTGCTAGTTAAAGGATCTCACCATTGCTGTTCCTTCTGTGTTAATACATCAGCATTCTGAAACCCCACTGAATAGCAGACCAATATTTCACTATTCCACTGTAAACTACTCCTCATGCTTGAATTCATGTAAGATGATACTTTCCAAGATTATGAATAGTCCACACAATGCCAATAGCATTACAAACTTGCATAGACCAAATGACAATTGCTCACGTGCTTTTTGCAGCTAGTCAGTGATTGTAATACAAAGTGAGGTGTTCCTGACAATTTTGGGGGATGCCAGCTCTGGAAACGGAAACAGCTCCTGGTTTGTGCCAGTCAACATATGCATGCCAGCTGAACCTTTGGGCAACACTCATGTACAACTGAAAAGCAACTTATACGCTACTGAGGATGAGTACATTGTGGATTGGGAGCACCTGCTCTGCTTAAGCTTGGGGTTGGCCCTGCTTATGGAAGTGAGCACTGACAGCTCTGATGCCTTGAAAGTTTCCTGGGTCCATGCAGATTTGCTCTGAGTCCCGGTGGACAGAGATTCTGCTCAGCTTTGTGTTCCGTATCTGTCCCAGCTCACTGACTCTTGGAAGTTGAGAGAGGTGAACAGATCGACACTAGGGCACTATTAAGTACTTTGAAAGTTTCCTTCTAAAAATCCTAGAGTCAGTCCTCAAGGCAGATCAGAAGCCAAATAATCTTTATTTGGCACCAGAGGTACTCTCCTTGACTGTTTGCAGATATAAGGAAAACATTCTATGCTTTTTTCTGGTTTTGTGGTTTAGGGTTTTTTTTGTTTGTTTTTTTGAGTTTTTTTTTTCCAGTGCAGAACTAGGACACTCTTTAAAACCTTGAATAGTAGAATATGCATCAACAATAAATTACTACAATGGCTCTTTAGTCTTTCATAAAATATTTATTACCATCTAGATAAGATAGATAGAAATGGTCAAATCCAAAAGCACTTGTCACTTAGTGCCTGTCTTATTCTCAGAGATAGAACCTCTCATTTTAATGCATCTGTAGAAGCAAATAAATTTTATTATATTAGAAGTCCAGAATTATTTTCGTCAATTGTTCTGTGAATGACTAGATTAAAGACATCTTTAAAAAAATCGCTCAAAGTGATTTACACTTACTTGAATGTTCATTTTGTTCTTAAGGGTCCATTGCAATAAGCAAAGCAAAAGGTGCTGTAAATAAATTTCCATCCATGCTTTACATGCAAATTTCAATCATAACAGGAAGAGTACTACAGTTCTTTTATAATGTAATATACAAATCAATTCTGTTTAGTCTGTAAGATGAGCAAGACATCTGGGTTTTTTGCTGAAGTTCCTGCTTTGCATTGAGTATGTGTTTGCATCTGGTGAGTTTGTGAAAGGTATCAATCTGAATCATCTTGGAGTGATGGGAAAAGATGTAGAGGGGAAAAAGGAAAGCGATTTTTTCTATTCACTGCTTCAATACTCAGTTGTGAGGTAGTGGGGTTGTGACTTACAGTGATCTCAGTTCAGTTGGCTGGGGCTTTGTCAGGTAAGCTACTGCAGAAAGAATAGCACAAGAGCCAACCTCCTCCCCCACAGTCTTGGAGTGGTTCTTTCCTCCCTCTTAATTTTCCACATCCAAGGGTTTAAAGTAGGAAATATAAACTAGTTGCTCTAGCTTTATGCTGTTCAAGGACTCCCTGCTCTGAGAAACTCTTAGCTGCTTGTTTAAAGCATTGTTAAGTGCCCATTGTGCTACCAGAGTTAAAACACATTTAATTAAGCCTGAGGCTCTTGCTCATTGTTTTTATTTAAAAAATATTTAGGCTATTGATTAGCTGGATTGACTCTTCTCCATTTCCTTATTTAGAAGACCCCTTTGAGTTTCCCTGGCGTGTGGAATTTTTTGCCCTGTATATGTGCTGTACATAAAAATAAAGACACATTAATTATGTCACAAGCAGGCTTATGAGGAATGCAAATAATATGAAAATGAATGCAAACTAAGAGAAACATAGTATTTATAATGACACTTGTTAAACTGCATGATGTTTTCAAGGCAATATATTGGAGTAAATTTTAAGTGAGAAATAAAATTTAAGCCTACTTTACCGTGTGCAAAGCACAGAGTTACAGAAATGTAATTTCCAGTTCCTTTGCTTTCTTCACTGTCTGGTTGATGGATGTATAACAACAGAGCTATTAGCTACTGTCTTCCAGTGCTTTTCCCAGTGCATTCCCTTGTCATTAACATCTCATGCTTGAGAGCAAGCTTTTTTCATTGTTTGCCTTTTTATTGTTTGAATGAAACAGAATTACAACACTTTCAAGTGAGTTTATGAAAACTGCTTTGGTCTCGTTGAAAGTTTCTCTTTTCTGCTTTTGACAAAGCTGATCATATCCTCCTACCTTGAGTTTCTTGGAAGGGTTGTCCACTGCTGAGGCTACATCCTCCTTGAATGTTCTTCATATTTTTAGGTTTCTCAGTACCCTTCACCTTACAACATTAGTTGATCTTTCAATTTATTTTCCTATCAGTCCTAGTGGCTCTTGCACCACAAAATATGTCAGTGGCTAACAAACTCTTTTTCTTATGCTTTTTTTTCCAGCTCAGCAAATATTTCAGCTTGCCAGTTCTGGCTTTTCTTTAAAAGTTTCCCTGCCTTTCCCATTTTCTAGTGTATTTACAGTACCGCCATATTCCCTGACAGCCAGAAATGACATACCTTTTGTCATTTCCAGCTCATTTGTCTTTGCTATTCATCCTTTGTGTCTAGGCTATCTACAGATTCTTTCTATCCAAAGTGGTGCTGAAGATTCAATCCTTTTTTATTTGCTGAGGCAGCTAACATTTTCCCAAGCTTCTTCAATTTTAGCCCACTGTTGTCCTATTGCTCTTTGAACTCCTTTTTTGCTATTCTAATGTCTCTGTGTGTGTGTGTTTTGTTTTCATTGTTAAGAATTTAAGATATTAGGTCCCTGTTCACTTGGCCTTGCATTCCACAGCCTTGTTGTTTTCCCTCTCTTCCACTCTATCAGTGGTGCTTCCATTTTTTCTATTTCTTTTTCTGCTTTTTTAGTGTTTCCTAATATTCTCTTAGTTTGGAACATTCTTTATCTCAACTGTAAGGTTTTTAGCCTTCTACTTCAAGTTTCTGTCTAAGGTCTTAAATAGCCAAGACCTAATTTTACATAAGCTACAGTCCCATCAAAACTATCAGCCTTCGATGGGGAAACTGCATCAAACTTCATTTTTATTCTACCATTAATCCACAGTTATGGCATATCCAATGCCAGTCTTTAGCTTCTCTGGGAAGAGTTCCTAACTTCTGTTCCAGAAAAAAAAATTTAGTACACCTATATATGCAAATCTCTTCAGGACAATTAATAAATACAAAAGGGAGGTAATTTATTTTTAGTTTCTCTCTTAGCATATTCCATTATTCTAGAATACCATTTGTTTGGTTGCAAACTTTATCTTTTCCTTAAAAACAGTGCATGAAACCAAATGCAAATCTCTTCTTGGTTACTCAGAGCATGCTAGTATTTGATTCGGTATACAGTGCTTTTTCTATGGTGTTTTATGATCAGTTTTATGATCATGGAGTGTCAGGTAGTGTGTATTTTGGTAAAGGCAGATACAAAGAGTATATTCAAATATAAAGAGTATATTTAATTCTGTAATGAGCAGACTAATTTCTAGAACTACAGACCTTTTTCTAATTAATCTCATATTCCCTATATTCTTGAACAAAGCAGAGACTGACTCTTAACACTTCCACTCTGACAGAGGAATCTTTATACTCCTCACTAATGCGCTTAACACTGTGGCAGGTTTGGAGAAGCACATGGCAGTAACTTTCTTTTAAAAAAGAATAGATATTTAAAGTGCAGAACAGGAGAGGAAAATACTGTTCATGTGCACCCTTGAACACAACTGTGGCTGATTACAGCACATATTTGTGTATCTGTTTTATCTAGAAGAAAATATAGTGTAAAGATGAACTCACTATAGCACTAGAGGTCACTAAACACAATAATTTGAAAGGGTCTGTAAACTGTACTCTAATTTTTTTTTCTTTTCTTAAACTGAACACGTCATTTACATTACTACAGTTAAAACCCGCAAGAGATAGCAGTAGGTGAGAAGCCGTCTGCTCCTGTATATAAATGGGGAAGGTGGTGACAGTGCAATTGCTCAGCTGAGACCATCCCTCCTGATGCAGAAGCCTATGCCTCATTGATGAGGGATAAGTAGGAGGAAAGGATATATTGCATTATTTCACTTTTGCTCCAAGTTGCCTTTGTAATCCAGGCATGATATAAGGAAATTAGCTAGGTTTTCAGACAAGTAGGTGATTATGCCCTTTGAGAGAGGATGACTCAGAAACTTAAATTCCTTTAGAAAAATAAGCTTTAATTCAGAGTCCAAGTAATAGGTTAAATTGCAGAGGAAATCTCCCTTATAGGAGATTTATTAGCATCAAGAAAGAAAATTGTTTCATAGTCAGGATATTTCAGAATTCACTTTTCTAATCATACTTTTGCCTTCCGCAAATGCACTACGCTTTGGGCTTTAGTTGTATAGTATATACATGTTTTTACTAAAGGGTCCAAGTCATTGTACAAGTGGAAAGAAATATGCACTGAAGGAGACTATTGTCTACAGGCAACAAATTAGTAGACCTTCTTGACCTTAATTTCTTTGCTCTTTGGTTCTCTATAATCTTGCAGGAGTGTTGTGAACACTGGTTAATTAATATTTTTAATTGTTTAGGTACTGTGGTGATAAGCACCAGAGAATCTCATGAGGAAATTAACAATTCTGTCTTGAAAGAAAGGTTTGACTAGTGTGCAGTAAAGAAGGCCTCAGGTCACACACTGAAAAATGAGGAGAAAACAAAATATTGAGTACTTGCTCATTATGTGAACATTCTGTGCACTGAACAAAGCAGAGGTCCTGTGGAAGAGAAAAGTGATCACGTAATTAGATTTTGTCATGAAGCTTATGCACAAAGAGGGCTGAATGAAGGATGCATGGGAAAATTAAAGATGAACCTTTCTTAACATTTGAAAGCTTTCCTCAATACTCTTATGGTGTTCTTTCAACATAATTTGGATTTTTACATGTGTGTTTGCCTTATATGTGTGTGTGCAAAATGCATTACTTTGGAATGCATGAATTATTAAGAGCTGAATGAATGAATATTCAGTCTATGTCTTTCACAGTAGTTCACACCTTTTTCCTTGAGCTGTTTAAGATCAGCACTTGAAATTTTCAGAGCACAATTGCAAGGAAAATGAGTTTTCTTCAGACGATTCTTACAGTGTTTTTTCTACATCTTCTCTTTGTGACTAATGGATTAATCTGACTACATTCTTAAAGTGCCAGTATAGAAAGAACTGTTCCCTGTCAAAGATTACCTTTCAAGTAAACAGTTAGGTGTGGTGGCAAAAAAAAAAGGTGCACTTCAAAGGAAATTAATTTCCAAACAGGCAGCTAGAATACATTTTTATCATGTAATAAAGGATTTATAATGCATGGTCAAACCTACATTCATCATACCAGCTTAACAGATTTCTGTACACTGCTTTTTCTTGGAAAAAGGGATAATCCATTTAAATAGTTACTGACTTCTCTGTCACTAGGTCTAGGGGAGAGGTTATCAGATAACATGTTTGAAAACATGGAGAAGGAATGAATATATGTTTTTGAGCTTTCATTTGGCAGTGGATATTTTAAAGGCACTTGCAAGATAGAGAGTTGTGAAGTATTTACTTGGATTTTAAATTGAAACTCAAATTCTGGAGCATGCATCTTTGCTGAAGAGAAATGTATGCTCAGTTTTTAGATTAAAAAAAGAAAGAAAAAGATTTCACTAAAATATGTGATTCTGCTAATATGTATGTAAAGAATTGAAGATAAAGGCTAAAGGTAGATTCTGTTTCTATATATTTCCAAAATGCTAAGTAAATGATAGGACATACTTGATATGCTAGATAGCATGAGATACTTACAGAATTTTATAAGATCTGTGGCAAGCTTTAGTGTAACATCTTGTCCTTAATTGCCACCCAGAATTTACACTTGTAAACCTTATCAGGCACACACGTTTTGTTGGCTACTGCAAAGAAGAATTGAGTATTCATTCTTTTTCTTTACAAATCATGGCCACAGAAAGCAAAAGACTGAGCTGTAGTAAAGCAAGCATATCTGTAGTAGTTTCAGACATCAAAATCTGTTTTGAAAAATAATAGGTCTTACCCTAGCCTTCCTATTAATTTCTTTTTACTTAGTTTTCATGAGTAAGGCTTTTGTAATTGATATTGCCCATTCAGCAATGTGTTTAAGTATCTTCACAATACTTTTTGTCAATGAATATGGTCAGAAAAAATATTCAGCAGTCTTTCAATGTAAAATTGTCCTCCTAAGATTACCCATGATTTGGCAATCAGCTTCACTGCATAGTATTTCATAGAGCTGTAGGATTTCTTCTTTATTCATGATGTTTTTTCAAAAATCAGAAAATAATTTTTTATGCCTTGTGATTTGAAAATATGATCTATCTTTAAAAATTGAGCTATTTTCTTCCCAGGGAGTAACAAACTACATGGAGCAGGAGACTATATCCTCAGTAATACTTTCCACTGTGTTTCAAGAGCAGATCTGAATGCATGGGGATTTCTGTCACATATTATTACTGGGGAGCAACTGGATTTTCTAGATTATTTTGGCAGGAACTGTAACAATGGCTATATTTCTTTTGATGTTTTTTCCCAGATAGTTTATTTTTATCTTGACATTTTGCCCATCCTGTGGATTTCATCACGGGGAAGAAACAGCAGTTTGTCTCAGAGCAGTTCAATTTCAATCTCTAGGTGACAAGTTGATATTTCTTTCCTCTTGAAGAAGCTTTTAATATGATGTGTTAAATGTCAAGGAAACTCTTCAATATATATTGAACTTTACTAACCTTATTTCTCTTAATATTAATGACATATTGACAGCATGTTTTGAAAAATGAACACTTCTTGCAGATGTCAGGATTTTATACTCACATTATTCCTACGGGAATCTCACATTCCAGTTATTGTTCAGAATTGTAGTAACTTTTACAATTGCTTTTTTCCACACAGACTTTTACAGGCTTTACAAAAATAGGTTTCTTAGATCTTAAATCCCATAGCATAAAGAGTAATGTTGAGTAATCAGATGTCTCAGGCTGCCCTCTGAGAAAAACCCAATAAACTATTCATCATTGTTATTCACAATTGTTACTCCAACAAAATCAAGAGGAGTATAGGTTTATGGGTAAGTAAGAAAGTGTCAGGGATGATGACAAGTGTGTTGCACCCCTAGGGCTGTTCTTTCATCTTGGAGAACACTCAGAGGAAGCTGTGAGGTACCCGTGCTGTGTCTAGACTGCAAGAGCAGGGAGGACATCATGCTTCCTGTGGCTGCCCCTCACCTTCCTGACATTGCTGATCTTGGGACATACTGCAGAACACATCTGCGGAACAGATTACATATTGCCTCAGACATGGAAAGACCTACCTACACTGTAGGCAAGAGGAAGAAAACACGATTGCTGAGTGCTGGTTCCTGGAGACTGTAAAGGTCAGCACCAGTCCTGGAGCTGGGCATGTTGTCTCTCACAGACACTGCCACTACCAGTGCCACTATGACTGCCACTGCTACTATCACTGCCACTTCACTTTGCACGTAGAAAAGAGACTTTTAATTTTCTGAGTATATTTCAGTTTCCTGGAGAGTGTTTTATACCTCTACTGCTGTAGTGCCATGTCCACAGAGACATGCTGGCTGCATAGTTATGTGCACCAGGAGAAAAGAAGATGGGAAAATTCTGGCCTCCCTCCAGCATGGTACAAAGGCAGGGCTGGGGTTCTTCAGTTGCAGAATTCAATGCTTGGGATCAATGGGAACCGAGGAGCCAGTGTGTTACTAATTCTCAAATTCTGATCTCGGTTACACTAGCTGTAAGGTGGAGCAACTCCACAAGAATTCACAAAAGGTACTCTGGATTTATGTGGATGTATCTGAAGGCAGTATTTGGCTCTGTATTTTTATGCATACAAATTGTCTGCCTCAGCTTTCCAGAAATAAAGGGCTTCACTTAGGGGCAATGTAAGACTTTTTTTTTTTTCTTCATTGAACTGTATCCTATAGGTATTCAGAAAACAATCTGTGACTAACATATATAATCTTGCAAACTGGATCAACTGTTCTCTTCTTCAGTGATCCATTTAATGTGAGAATGATGGAGAGGAAGGCATTGTTAATTTTAATAAAATTAACTTTGTACTGTTATTTCAATGCTTTATAATAAGTTTAAATGATACCCAAAGGGCAGTTCTATTTGCACTAAAGTATCTTGATTACATTTTTGTTAGGGTAGAATCACTTGGCTTTATTTTCCTTTTTTTTTTTTTTTTTTTAATACCCTGAACTCAAGCTGTTTTGTAGCTGCCCTATGATACAAATAGATGCACTCTTGGGGCACTGATTAAAATTTGTATGTTTTAGAAATATGTTCCTAGAATCACGTTGACATAAGAGTACCTCTGAACTATTGGTATCTGTACTATTTTCACATCAAGGTGCAAGCAGGAAATATTCTGAAGCACAGATAACTTATATTCTTCTTAAAATACTATTTAGGCATACTAATTAGTTGTAACCATGGGAAGCGGTATTAACAGTATACTTTTCATTTTAAACCCAGCTCTCTTGTGCTCCACTTGATTAATTGTCACACAGTGTAATTTTATCATAGTTAAAACTAATTCAAGCCCATTTCCCTGTAGTAATAATATATATATATTTGTTTGAAAAAATTAATATTCCTCAAAAACTAATTAATGATCTCCAAAGGATCATTTGCATAAAATATGTTAGCGTTTTACAGCAATTGTGCATTGTATGTAACTCATTAAAAGGTCCATTTTCATTACTGGATTTAGTGATGAAGTGACAGGTGTAACCACTCCAAATGGCCAGGCAAAATGCAAAGGGAAACTGGGAAATTCTTCAGTCTGAAGCCATCAATGTAGCCAATTTATTTCTCCATCATGAAATTTTTAGAAAGAAAATGGCTCTAAAATGAAATATAAGGTCCTTTGAAGGTTATCTCTTGTCTGACAAAAAATGTGGCATATTCCTTCCATTCCAAGAAGGATCATCTGCTGGTGTGCTGAGGGCCCCAGTTAACAGGCCAGATTGTGCTACCTCTAATTCTCACTGTGTAATATCTCCATCAATTGTCAGTTGAAGTCAGTGAGGCCTCCTGAACCACAGGATGCTATGCAGTTTTGAGAAGGAGTGGCCAGCAGTCACTGGTGGGCTGTAGAGCAATGAAGCTAAATTGCGAGCATCAATTCTTCAAACCTATCTGTGTCAATTACTTTTCTTATAAAAGGAGAATTAGAAACACTATTCTTTTATCTTTTTAAAGTGATAGTTTGCATAAAAATCTGACTCACAAATGGATCTGTAGTTCTGTTACACTGAAAGTGTCTGTGCATAACAAACTTTAATATGTTTCATTTGTCTGAGATATAGTTAAAGCCCACCAGGCTAGCTGTGCAGAAGGCAGCATAATTCCTGGCAGACAGAAGATCCATTCATTATTCTTGCCATAATTACAGCAAGAGCATTATTGATAAATCAAACATAAATAATAATTATTTTGAAAAAATGCAGCATTGGTGGCTTTCTAACAAAACAGGAAGATACTGTATGTAAAATCTATCTTCCCGATTACACATTTATTGGGACTTCTGAGACATAGAACAAAATATTCTCACCTTTTCCCTATATTTCAGGTATTTATTTCATCTCTGACATTATTAATACATAAAAATTCAGACAGTAGAGCTCGAAAGATGCATTTTCTCTCTTTCAACCCCACCCCCGCATTCCCCAATAAATCAGTGTTAATACTATCTGAGGTCCTAATCCAGCAAAACACTTAAGCACGTACTTAACCTTAAACACATGAGTAGTCTCATTATAATCAGTAAGGCTCCTCATGCTCTAAAGTTAAGCTCATATTTAAGTGCTTTGTTGAATCATAGCCAAAATGAAGTAGTACAAACCAAGGTGTTTTCCACACTGAAATACAAGTACAAAGATAGGGCATTAACTCTGTGGCTTACACTGATGAAAAAAGCACTCCTGGAAGTGTGAATTACAAGAGCACTATTAATTCACCCTCATGGGGCTTTAGTATAGCAACAGAGGATCCATAGATGAGATTTTCAAGGCTGAATGTATTTAGGAGTGCTAAGCACAAGCAAATAGAAAAATAGTTATTCTGGCAATCACTCATGATTATTGTGTCCACTACGATTTCTAACGTATTTAATTATATGTCTCTCTGTTCTTATCATGTCCTCAGTATTTTTCTATGTTTTAAATCCCATAGAGTGTGATTCCGCCAAGCAGGTAATATCACAGCATTATTTGTTCAATGGGTCCTTGACAGTGTTCTGGCTTATAATGACAAAAGAAATATTAAATAACAACAATCTTTTATCTGGTACTGAAAGGAGGTTATCCAGATGACATAATCAGATCTTTGGGGTTTTTTGAGAAAAACACCTTTGTCTTCAGATTCCCAAATTGTGCAAATTTTCTCCAAACGCTAAGAAAAGAATACATCTTTTAAAACCTCAAATAAAATAAGCAAATTTTACTTCTTCCTTTTTATCTTTAAAAAGTTGCATCCAATATACAGTCCATTTCAGAATGCAAGTTAGCACAATGGTAATCCTGCTGATATTTTAATATTTTACAAGTGTGATCTAAGGCTAATTTGTATCTGCATATAAAATGAAGGCAATTAAAGAAGGAGGGAGGAAGGAAGACCTGTAGCCTGTCTCCTATTATTGATTAATTTGGATAACTTCTAAGGACTAATCATTTTCTCTACCAGGATATTTGAGGTATCATTTCATCCTCAGGATGTATTCAGTTGTACTTTAGTTCTGCTTAAACCTCACTAGTAGTTGCAGAGAATGTATACTTCTTGCTTATCATCGTGGAAAATGTTTCCTTTCAGGATGGTGATCTTTGAACTATGCTATGGCTATTTTTGAAACAATTTAGCTAGACTGAAACAGAAGAATTACTATTAACTAAATTGTTGCCAACAATCAAAAACCTATAGTATACAAATACTATTGCTAAAAATTCAGTCTGACTCATCATTATGTGGAAGATGACTTAAGAGTACTACCAATGTAGACATTTTGCATTAACTCATCAAGAAACTGCCCCAGTGTTGATGGTCTCCCAAAGCTTGGGAGCTTTGCCTGTTCCTTGGCCTCATTTTTTTGTGTGTGTGTGTACTCTAGTATTCCTTTTTTTTTTTTCAGACCAGAAAATTAGTTAACTGCTCTGTTCTCAAACATGTGCCATTGTAGGATGTGGCTTTTGTATCTGAAATGTTTATTTAGAGTTGCCATTTCACTTGATAGAGTCAGAATGTGCCTGAAATTATACACTCCCACACCCCTGAGCTGCTGCTTAATTGGTGTGAAGCCGACACAAGCTTTTGTGGACATGAGGGAACAAAGAAAAGTCAAGACTGTAAATAATACATCTCATAATACAGCTAAGGAGAAGGTCCAGAAGTCTGGATCTCAAAATGTTAAAGTTTTTGAAGGCTAAGGATGAGAACTACTGAAACAACAGCCTTCATGTGAATACACCTTGTTCCTCCTCAGTGGGATTCATGATGACTACTCACCCTCTTCTTCCATACATATGCATGGCAACTTGATGCTGATGATCTGGAGAAGAAAACTAGACAAAAGTCTGGATGCAGAGCTAGCTTTGCCTATAGCTTTAAGCTGACAATATTTTTAACGAAAAACATCTTTCATCCAGGTTCCCAGAACATGTTTGAAAAAAAATATAAAGGGACAGATGTATTCCAGTCACTATCTCTGTGAGCAACAACCACCAGCTGTTTCAGAGAAAGGTAAGATAATCTGCTTGATGGCAACATTTTTTAAAAAGTTCCCAATAGGGATAAGTCATTGTATGGCTGAAATATAAGTGTTTATATATCTCTTGTTTATTTTAAAGTAGCTCCTGTCTTATGATTTTTCTTTGCTTGTTCCTAAATCTTTCTAAATTCATGGCTTCAAGTGTATTTTGTAGCAATATATCTCATGGGATAGCTGTTTTTTTTGTAGAAAAGTTTTCTTTTATTGTTTACCACCTTTTAACATTATGAGTTTATTTTTCTACAGAGAAAAAAATATTCCTATTTTCATGGTTTAGGCTCAGTTGGGAGCTGAGCACCACATGGCCACTTGCTCACCCCCCTGGTGGGATGGAAAGGAGGATAGGGAGAAAAAGGCAAAATTCTGTGGGTTGAGATAAGAAGAATTTAATAGAACAGTGCAAGAGGGTAAAAACCGACAATGATAGTAATGAAACTATATGTGAAGCGAGTGATTTTCAGAGGGTTGTGATCAGTAGCACAGTCTAGTTGCAGTAGCTAGCAATGTTCCCCAGTGGTCAGTACAGGGTCTGGTCTTGTTCAACATCTTCATCAATGACCTGGATGAAAGGACAGAGTGTACCCTCAGGAAGTTTGCTGATGATACGAAACTGGGAGGAGTGGCTGATACACCAGAAGGCTGTGCTGCCATTCGGAGAGACCTGGACAGGCTGCAGAGTTGGGCAGAGGGGAACCTAATGAAGTTCAACAAGGGCAAGTGTAGAGTCCTGCACCTGGGGAGGAATAACCCCATGCAGCTGTACAGGTTAGGGGTTGACCTACTGGAAAGCAGCTCCATGGAAGTCCTAGTGGACAACAAGTTAACCATGAGCCAGCAGTGTGCTCTTGTAGCCTGGAAAGCCAATGGTATCCTGGGTTGCATTAAGAAGACTGTGAGCAGCAGGTCAATGGAGGTTCTCCTCCCTCTTTACCGTGCCCTAGTGAGGCCACCTCTGGAGTACTGTGTCCAGTTCTGGGCTCCCCAGTTCAAGAGAGTCAGGGAACTTCTGGAAAGAGATGAATGGAGGGCTACAAAGATGATTAGGGGACTGGAACACCGCTCTTACAAGGAAGGGCTGAGAGGCCTGGATCTGTTTAGCCTGGAGAAGACTGAAAGTAGATCTTCTCAATGTTTACAAATATCTAAGGGGGGAGTGTCAAGAGGGTGGGGCCAGACTCTTTTCAGTGGAGCCCACTGATAGGACAAGGGGCAACGGACACAAGCTAAAAACCAGAAGGTTCCACTTAAACATGAGGAAAAAATTCTTTCCTGTGAGGGTGATGGAGCACTGGAACAGGCTGCCCAGAGAGCTTGTGGAGCTTCCTTCTCTGTTGTCTTTCAAAATTTGCCTGGATGCAGCTCTAGATGAACCTGCTTTGGCAGGGGGCTTGGGCTGGATGATCTCCAGAGGACCCTTCCAATCCCTACCATTCTGTGATTCTGTGATATAAACCACACAGACCACAGCAATGGTGCCATGCTAGAGACCTTGAGCCTGGCCCTTCCTGGCCCACCACCTGCCCTTATATAGCAGGCATGACATCAGTATAGTATTGAATATCCCATTGGATGGTTCAGTTGTCTATCCTGGCTGTGGCCTCCTCCCAGCTTTTGGTGAAAATTTACCCTATCCTAACCAATCCCTGGACACCTATCTACCTTTTGTTCAGCATTTCCCTGTATTTTTCTTTTTTCCTGTGTTGCTTTTTTTTTTTCTTCTCATCTCCTTAACATAGCCTGATCTTCCAATTCCCTCTTCAGATTAGACTTTTACTGAGACCATAATCATTCTTGTCACCACATTCTCTCACAAAGGGAATGAAGTGAAATTACCACAGTTTCACAGATAAACCTATGGCACTACCATGTATGCAATGACATCAGCATGTTTTCTGCAGTACAATCTTTTTCATTCTGTTTACATCCTAATGGATGCTTTGCTTTGCTGCACTGTGGCACATAGTGCTGAAGCCTTGCATGCCCTGTTATCAGTTCTCCTGAGCTGAGGTTGCTAATTTATGATCTAGTCTTCGTATAAGTCATTGAAGATTTCATGGAAAAAAAATACAACAATAAAGCAAAACTTTCACTGTTCTCTATATTGATTCTTAAAGAGAAATTGTAATTTTTGCCTTCTCTTATGAAGCATATTTTCCAGCTTTCTCCCTCACTATCTTACAGTTATTTAATTAATGAATTGTCAAGCCTTGGAAACTTTATGTTGGTCAAGAAAAGGTGTATTAGTTTTGAAGAGTTAGGTACTCTCTTATTTGGAACTGCTATGGTAAAGAGAAATGCTATTGCACAAACACACCCTGCCTGAACTTTGTTATTTGATGGAGATGCTTAAGAATCTAAATCCTCTAGGCTATCTCTAATGTCAGTGAACAGGATAGGCACCTCCAGAAGGTGTTTCAGATCTTAGTTGAGTTGACTTGCTTTCTAAAGGTTACTTTCTGAAAATGGCCCAGGTAACTAGTTTCTAATTTGACTGTCTCAAGTAAGTGCAATCAGGCTTGTAAGTTATGGTCAACAATTTGCTGGAAAAATCCTCAGCCAAGGCAACACACCAAACCTTCAGTGGGATCACTAAGGCCTGGGCTGTGTTTTCAGCAGCATCAGTGTAAATGACTGATTTTAGGCAGCCCTTGTGTAGTGTCATAAATTCATCTAAAGCCTGTTTAAAGTCACTGAAGATTCCTGTTGATAGCAGCTTTGTATGAAACCTTGTAAGGTAGTGAATATAAGAACCAGTTGAAAAGCATTTATTAAAAAAAAAAAAAATCAATTGAGGGGCTTTTTTGTTTAGTGTGTTGCCCTGTCATGTGTTCTGAAAATTGATTAAACATTTATTAATGCTTGCCTAGTAGTATGTGCAGATAATTCTCATTCCTCAGTTACTTCCAAAATATTCAGTATTCATTTTATCTATTGTGCAGTCATACTGTCTTGTTGGATGCAAATCACACTTCCTTCTCATGGAATGGAAGCCTAAAATTTAGTAATTTGAACATAAAAAATGATGAATAAATAACAAGGAATGGCACTGCAGAACAAATATGAGGCCCGTGGGATTTGCAAATAGGTTTTTGACTTTGGTGGTTATACCAGTATTTCTGAATGATTAATATTATAATGGCATAGAGAGAAGAAAACTGAAGACTGGTTTATGAGGGAAAAATTTTGGTGAATGTTTTACTCTGTGACTAAATAAATATGCATATGCATGTTTTTGTATTATTTTTCATACATGTTTTCTAATATATGTTGTATTATGTTCTAATATATGTATGTATATGTCTGTGAATGTATAGGAGAGGTCTGAAATAACATGAATGATATTAGGACTTTAAAAAAGTGTTCATTAGTAACATAACTAAGTGTGTGTGCAGCTTTTACTGAAATCTTGGGACTGTTTATGTCCAGGGCAGTATTTCAGCTTTTATACTGGAAACATTTGTTCTCATGTGATGTTTTCTCTGTTGAAAGGTCTGTTTTATTTGTCTGGTTTTCTCTAGGAGTCTGGATTATGTGAAATAGGAAATGAGAGTATATTCTGTGGAAATGATCAAGGACTTCTATCTTTTGACTTGCCTAGATAGAAAGACCATATTGAAGCTTACAAATATGTTTAGACCTGACTCAGAATGGCCACACTGATGTACAAAAGGATATGTTTGAAAATGTCATAGATAGTGTCCCAAGATGAAATAACATTATATATCCCCAGAAATGATAGGCTGAGCTCATATAAAAAGATGAAAGCTAGATTTCAGATCAAGCAGAAGGAAGGCTGGAAACCAAATCTTCTAAGGTCCTTGAATGAGTACAAATATAGAAATACAAGGTGGGAAATCTTTTTTTATGTGAACATTATGATTTTAGAAGACGATTCTGTCATCATGTAGACAGGGCTGAAGAATGCCATATTTCAACTGAATGTCAAAATAGCAGCTAAATTTTTAAACTGGTATTGGCAGGAATGTGAAGCATTGCAATTAGTTATTTGAATAATACTAGTCTCTTTTCCCTAGGGACTGAAGTTTTTTTTGCGTATCACTTATGAAGAGTACAGTACCTCTAACTCCATTTAGACATTAACATTCATTGCTAATGGTTTCCTTTTACAGATTCTAAATGGTGGATTTATTGAATCATCCTAAACTTGGTCCTCTGGAGTATGTAAGAATAAGCTTGTGTATCCTCAGGAACAAACTGCAGATCAGCAGTTTAAATGCTGCCTAAGATGGTCTATTGTGGGGGTTTTGTGTTTGTTTGGGGTTTAATTTTTTTTTTAATTACTAACATATATCATGTTTAGGTTAATTATATGAAAACATAAGAAATACTCAGTAGCATTTATGAAACTTACAGTAGTTAACCTAGTTCTAAGCTGCAAAATGTTAGAAGACTCAGCACATTAAAGTAGGTGCAAAATTATAATGGGGCATTTGCTTTTTCTCGTATTCAGCTTTTAAATGAAACTAAATTAAACTTATTTTCCTAAATATGTTAGTTAAACTTCTTAAATACAATCTCCTTTCCCCTCTGTCTTTCTCTCTCACCTCCATAGATTTCCATCTTTGTGCAATCATCTTAAAAAGTCACATTTGCTTAATTAGAAATGTCACTTGAATTTGTTTATGTTTCCTTAGGTGTACAATGCAAAATATTTATTTTTCAGTCTGGATGACAACCTTATAAATTTTTATTCAGAACAAAACAATGAAGAGCAAATACATTTTCTGCAAGAGAGAAAACGACCAGGTGGCCAGTCACACTGAAACAATCAGTGTAAAATGATTTAGCGTACCACTCACCAACATACTCCCAGGAGTGTTAACAGAGTAAAACTCTGCATTCTCTACAGTAGTTTACAAAGTTGCAAATAGAGGAGAAAAATCTTACTTCTGCATATTCGTTTATGAGAGCAAATAGATATTGGGTACTACAAGCTAACGGTTACTCAATCTCCTAGACTCTTGGTTTAATACTTTCTCTGAAAGTCCAAATATCTGCATAACTTTGTGGTGTTTGAAATGGAGAGGTAGCTAACGTGGCTAAAACTGGTGTTTCTCTGTAGACAAAGAAAGTTCAATGTGGCTCATATACATTTGTTATTAATTATGTGGGAGGTAATTTCTTATTTTGAAATAATGCTCTGCAACATATCAATTTACGGAAACTTTAAATGAATATAATTAATTCATGTTTGAATCAAATGCATTTTGGTTATAGAAGAAAGCAACTTTTTTTTGGAGATATTGATGTTTCAAATTTATGAGCAGGCATTACAGTGTGCACAGAGTCAATAGATCTAATGAAAGGCTACACATTTCCACAATTTGGCAATGCTGAGATATCCTCATGTTGTATTACTATGGGAAAGGTGAAACAGGAAAAGTGAAATGAATCCACTAAGTTATTCCAGGTGTTGCAGAAATACATGAATCAAGTTGTATTTTTCTGTTTCTGAAAATGTATATGTGCGGTAATTTTTAATGAATGCATTCCAAAAGAAGATGCGTAACTGCCAAGTTAGAATTCTAGTTTAAAAAAAGCGTAGAAAGTTACAATTCAAGCATTTTATTTTGCCTGTTAAGAGAGAAGAGATTTGGAATAAAAAATATCAACACAAACTAGCAACCTACCAATGAGTACTTTCAATAAGAAGCATGCCTAGCTTCTGCATTGCAAAACTGCTTGAGTAAGAATGCGAAAGTCATGACAAATCACTTTTCCCTATAATGTAAAAGCATCATTTTCTCCTTAATTGGTCCCTTTGAAAAATCTGTGGTTTTGCTCAAAAAGTGATCTTTTTGTTTAGTTTTAATGAATACCAGTGTCTGTGAATGGTCCTATATTGACAACTGTGAAGACCTTTTGATCTGCAGAACCATATACCTGGAGCAGTGACATTGCTTGTATCACCGAGGTGCCATGCTTATACCTTTATCTCAAATAATGACAGGTTTGTTCTGTCTCCTTGACTTATCATTTTCTTAGCTCCCTGTTGTGAGAGAGGCCCAGCTTATAGCCAATTAGTATCAGATGTGGCAGTGATGTTTTTGAGCCTGCATACGTCTGGCCTTTGGGAACTGAGTTGAATGCTCCATAGTCCTTGTTGAAGACGTTAGCACCTATCTGATAGCAACATGATTTGCTCGCGCTTTCCTGTTTGACCTGGATGAAGTCTGAGCTGAAAACACTGAATTCAAAGTATGTATCCTTATCAAAGTATGTATTCCACTACATATCTACAAAGTCTTTCAATTCTTTTGGAAATAGATTGTAAAGAAGAATTAAGGAAATGGTATATTTCTTGTTATTGCCCACCGCTACATTATGTTAAATTCTAACGAAAAATGAAAGAGGCTCAAAGACCTTCTTTTTGACAGGGAATGTTTCTGTCATCAGAAGTGCAAAATTTGTTGCAAAAGTATGCAGCATCTCCTTCTAGAGTAAATAACCATTTTGAAAGAAATGATTGCTGTCTACTTATTACAACCAAGCGTGGTTGTTCTAGGTATTACAGAAAGCAAATACACTGTAGTAAGCAGTACTGAGTCATTTGGTAAAAATCCAAACTTTGAAGTTTAACTCTCAGCAGATTTTTAAATTTAATCTTATACATTCAAAGCATAGTGTTTGCATCATCCTGATTATTGTTAGATGGAATGAAAAATGGCAATTCTGCAAAAATCTTGTAGTTTAATTTGCATTTAAGTTCTTGCAAAAGCATTTTAATTAACGTTATATTCCACATCACTACTTACTGACAAAGCAGTTTTAGTCTGTACGTTTTTTAAGAATGCTATTCAAATCTAGAGTATACAGTAGAGTTTTATAACAGGGCTTGAATAATTCCTTTCTTTTCAATGGCACAGTAGTCTGTGAGAATATCTGTGTCATGTCTTAGTCATGACTGTAATTAAGGTATGGAGAATAAAGTCCAGGCTTCTTCTGGCTGCCCTGTGAACACTGAGACAAGAAAGAATGCAAAGACCATGCCTATGGGCAAAGTTCCAGTCCTGCTCTGGTCATATACTCACACGGAAGGAGATGGAGAGGACTAGCCGTTGATTTTCATTTGCCCCATCACTGATAGCTAGCTAAATGTGTGTGAGAAGGTGCAAACATAGTGTGTCAGGAATACTTTTCCTCTGATGAAGAAAGGTAGTTCTCTTCAGGAGGCACAACTTAATTTTCACAGATACCAGTGCCTCCAAATCTGGACTATTCTTAAATAAAACTGATCATGGTATGCAGTCTTCCTAATGTAGTTAGTGTAAAATATTATCTCTGCAATTTTTATGCAATTAGTATCCTAGTCTGGAGATCTCTCCTCTCTGATTCTCTGAGATTTTTGAGCTGGTAAAAGGCAGTATATTCCTACTTTTCCTGCTTGTCTTAGAAGAGAAAAAACAAAGGATTTGTAACAACATTTGAGTGGGTTGTCATGACTAGATGGTGGTTCCAGGTACTTTTTTTTTTTTTTTTTAAATTTTATTTTATTTTATTTTATTCCACCACCACCTACCCGAGGGGAAATAGCAGCTTAAAAAGATCATGATCTCCTTTATATCTGGTCCCTTTTTCTTTTCCCTACTTTTTTTCCATCAGCTGTACATTCATGGGACTGCGCTGTGAACACAACACAGTAAGTGACCTAGGTTAAACATATTCATGTAGGAAAAATAACAGCAGGTTTCTTAAATTCAGATCACAATAAGCTTTACAGATTGTACTGTTAATGTCCTGGGGACGTGAAGCTGGGGAGTCAAACCCATATAAGATGCCACACCTACTATGAAAAAAGATTCATAGTATTATAGAGTCCATATGCATGTGTTACTATAAATGCAAAGATTTTGGCCAGTGTTTTGTGTTTTGCCAGTGTGAAGCCTAAGCATCTTCTGAATCTCCTAAATTTCAGGTTTAGATTTTTCTTCATGTATTTTCTTCCTTTTCTCCATACTTGAGCATGGCCTGTTCATTCAGGAAGCTGAGCTTGCAAAAAGGAAAACAAAAAGATTGAAACTTACTCAGTTATTCAGATCTAAATTATAAGCTTACATTACATGCCTGTGGTACTTAACTTAAGGCTAGATATCTATCTAAAGGACATGGGCATGCGAGAAAGGGTTTAGAGCTTTGTCTCTACTTTAGCAAAGTGCCTTTGAAGTAGATTGACCACAGACTAAATAGACATAAAAATTAGAGCTTAACTTGTGCTGAATGCGGGCAAATCTCTCTGTAAACAGTAGTTGCTAATAGTAATGGAAGATGCTTCTAATCCTGATACAGATAAGGTAACAAATAGGAATGAGCTCTTGTTTACATTATTTATAACTTTTGTGAACAAGGTTCTTTTCATTAACTGATGGAGGGGCCACCTAAAAGTAACTGTAAACCTACAAGTCAAGCTAACCTAAATTGTCAGCTTTTTAATCTACTTTTGGGGAAGGCAAAAAAAATGTAAGAATGATATATTTGTAGAAACTCTCAATCAGGAGACTCTTAAAAGTATTCTAAGGTAGCTGCTGTTAAATGATACAGGTGGTGCTGGTTAATTCTTTTTTTCCCTCTACTTGCCTCTTTGCTTGCTTACAGCCTTTGATAGTGTCTGGGTGGTAGGACGGAATGGACAAAGGAACTGGAGCTCCCATAATATAGTGTACATTTTCTTAACATTTATTTAACAAAAATTGAGAATATTTCAAGTCTTCCAGAAATAAAATACTTAATTTCCACTTTCCAGATGGAAACAGCTAGTTTTGACTCATTTCAAAACATATATCAAAAACTGTAATGTTTTGAGAGAGGGAGAAAGAGGAGCTGAGAAGGAGAAAGGACAGAGGTTTCATTGCTTCATAGCAAGGCTTTTCGACAAAAAAATCTCTATCATCAGCTCCTCTTGATTAGTCAGAATAGAAGTTGTTAAGGACCTTGTATTTTATCCTGTGGGGACTCAGCTCAGGCTGCTGTAGGAATTCACCTCTAATGTTCCTCTTACTTATTAATTGATGGCTTTGCAAGGATTTGTGCTTTTGATACATTTAGCTGCATATCTTTGTGTTGTCCTGACTTTCAATTCAGGTGAGACTGATGCAGAGTATTGGCATGTGGTCAATACAGGTGGCCGTATTTGAGTTCTGTAAAGATTGACATTGAGAGCAGTGGGTTGCAAATACTACAGTCTTGACTTATATTCCAGGATTCAGTTTTTGTATTCTAAATGTCAGAAATTGCGTAGTTGTCTTCAAATGATTAATGTCTCTTACTATGCTGAAAGGCTGACATATATTAGGAAGCAGAGAACACTGGTGGGTTAGAGCCATCTGTGCAGATTCCTTTACTAAGATGGGGGGGACAAGTCTTGTATCATGCTTGGTTACCTATTGCCATTACTGTGCATACCAGCATTTTTCAGCAAGCAGAGCATGATAACACACCAGCCGCGCATTGAGATGTTGAACCTCATTGTGGGAGTCCATTAGATAGCTATTTTAATAAGAGTAATACCCTTCCAGGATTATTTCATAGAGATGTGCCCTTAATGATGGGTATTATCTGCCATGTATCTATTTTAAGTATTGATTCTGACAAAAACTATTTCTGTAGTTCACTCAACTAATTTCTATTTCCTACAGAAAAGTTTCTGCATTGTTCAACCTATTCTATGCTGCCCTATCATAAATAATCTCAAACTCCCCATGGTAGGTTTAATAAGTTTAAAGGCTTCTAAAAACCACTGTGATTATCTAATCTAACCTTTTTCATAACAGAGCTGTAGGACTTGCAAGTATTATTTCCCATTGAAACTTAGATAGCTGCATTTGAACTAGAGCACACCTTTAAAAAAAAAAAATCCCATGTTGAATAAAAGCCCTTCCACAGTTCTTAGAAACCTAATCATTAATTACTTTCAGATGTTACCTGCTTTTTAGGTTTAAATTGTCTGGTTTCAGCTTCTGGCCATTGAAGCATGTTAACCTACATCTGCTAGACTGAGGTGCTCTGTTCTCTGTGTATCCACGTACAGGTTGTGATCAACTTACCTCTTTGCTTCTCTTTGAGATAAATACACTTAACACTTGGAGACTTTTGGTCTGTACATATTTTTCATCCTCCAGTCATTCTCTGCTCCTTTGGTAACTCCTTTTCAACATTTTACTTGATCTGAGGATATAAGACTAGACATGACAGCAATGAAACTTGTGTTAGGTAGGTGTGCTCTTATTTGGTATTCACCTACTTTTACATCTAAAGGGTTGTGCTATTCTATTGGACAGAGCATCGCATTAAAAGCTTACATGCTGCCTATTAGTTGCTGTAACTCTTTAATCTTTCAGAGTCTATAGTCTTTTAGAGACCATAGTAGCATGGAGAATTTTTGCTGTCTGACTTTACATTTGGCCTTGTTGAAATGAACTGCAAGTTGAAATGAAATGTTCATGCCTCCAGAATACCATCAGATCCAGGTCTCTGCCTTCCAGGAAACTGATAATGATGTTAAATAGCAGAAAACAAAGAATATATACCAAGAAAGGGTCTCTAGAAATGCGCCTAAAAATAAAGTTACTTAGCAAAAATTTCCTGCTCTTAGTGACATTCTGAGACCTGAATTCCAAGTTTATTTTGTAGCATTTTAGTTGCCTAATTGAGACCTCCTATACAGAGAGTCAATCACCTTACTGTCCCCTATATATTGCAAAAACATTACAGTCTTTCACACAGTTGCTAAATTGACATTTTGCAAATTGTGTGTCTAGGTATTTGATGGTGTATCCAAAAATATATTATGCACTTTCACCTTAGACTTCATTCCTGCTAACTTGGGGCAGGGTTTGTTTTGCGTGGAAGGAGGTGCCAAAGCAAGGTACCAGAATGTTAAAACAAAAATTGCAAATAGCAGAATTGACAGGCTGAAGAGGTTCCAGTGTGCTGTTCCAGAGGGTTCAGTCACAGAATTAGCCTTATTCCACATAAAATGTCAGCTTCTTAGACATTTTGCTCTTCAGCAGGCCAGTCTTGCTCTGATTTATCTTGAAGGTGATCTACAGTCACCTGTATACTTGAAAGCAGAGCACAGATTACGTAGCTAGCATCTGCTAGCACTGTCTACTGCATTCGTTTTGCAGATCAAGTGTTCAGAGCAACAACTTCAATTCATAGTAGATTAGATTCAAGCAACAACATTTTCCCCTGATAAACAGTTATTTGTGTCAAAGAAGGATCCTACTAGGGCAATTTTCCATGCATTTCTTCCTCATTTTGTGTTCTCAGTTGTTATTCACTGAGAGAGGAAAAATGCAGTATGAACTGGTACTGGAAAGATGCTCCAAAGATAATGTTCGAGTTGAATGGGGATCATCTGACAAGGGAGATGATTTTGACCATTTCTTTCCTCTTGTGGGAAGCTGGTATATACTTCACATGGAAGATTTTCCTTGACTTCTGATCGCTGCCAGACAGAGAAGAAAGAAGCATTGAAAATATGGTTACGTTTATCAAAGTATAAGTCTGAGATTTCCCTGGCTTTGCTGCTGACTCCTAAGTGGCACAACTAATAAGTACCTCTTAATGGATTCAATGCAATTAAGGGAATTCCATCCATACAATAATTGCTGGAATTGTATTCACATGAATGTAAAATTTGGCCTGTTTTCAATAAATGGAGCTTTGATCCATATATATGTAGGCGAATCTGATTATAGAACAGGATTCCAAGTCAAAATCGGGATTAATATCAAGTTAATATAAAAAATCGTTGTGTCAAAACAGGTGTGAGTGAAGGCAGGAAGTGATTTGTCTTTGACAGACTCATCATGGTAGTCACACCATTGTCAGAAATCCCGAGTACTGATGATTTGTTGTGTGTCTAAGCCCTAAATACTATTACTCGGTTTGTGTTCCAATATCCATCTTCTGTACTAAGTGCACTGGCACACCTCTAAGGAATAAGAAAATCTGAGAACTTAAAGACAGTATAATGACATTGTAGCTTCAGTCCTTCAGTTAAAATCATGTTTGATGTGAGAGAAGGCTAAGAAGTGTTTCAGGACAGAAAAGGCAAATGAAGAGAATGAAAAAATAAAGGTACTTGCTGGGGCCTTAAGCTTGCACAAAGCAGTGATAGCTTTGCTTATGTTTTTCTGAGCATAAATAATTCTTTACCTTGTCATGCTGGGTAATCATGGCTAGATAATTCTATTTCTGCTGATGCAGTCCGTCCCTAACTTCACCACTAACTTATTTCAAGCCACATCATGCATGAAAAATCAAAGTGAAAACAGAAGGAAGGGAGGGAAAAAAAACCTGAACCAACAGAAGGAATTGGACACTTACTGGAAAACATCCCTTTCCTGATACTTTCTAAGCACTGATTTTGTAGAAATAGCAGCTAAAATAGCTGTTTATCATTGCACTGTATCCAGAGAGAAATAAGAGGTTTTATGACTTTAGAAAAATAAAAACAGCTGTTCTGTCAGGTAATGGAAAGGCATGTAGTTGAGTATATCATCAAAATGCATACAACAGTGTTGAAAAGCTGTGTTTTTCTCCACTGTGTTTCATTCTAACTGCTGCTTCTGTCATCTGTACAAACTCTTCTAAAAGAAAAGAGAGTATGTCTATATTGTAGAGTCTACCTGGGTCTGTACACGTACCTTCATGCTTGCAAAGACCTTGCAAGGTATTTTATGTTTTCTGAATACACTGTGCTTTTGATCATTCTCTCCAGTATCAACTGGTCACTTTCTGGACCAGCACAGGTGGTGAGCAGGATATTTACAAAGGCCACAGGAGATGGTAGATAGGATATTTTATCAATGATTTCTGAAGTTAAAATAGGAGAGCAGGAAGGAAGCTAGGCGTGGTAGACTGAGAGTGAAAATTGTTGTATGGTGCCGGTGGGCATGGTATGTGTGGTGTACATTTTGATGTTGCATATTTAATTCTAGCATGACCATGATGTGTCTGGTGGAAACAGATCTGTAATGTCTGTTCAAATCCTGTAGCTACACAACATCCAAATGGGAGAGGCCATCTGAGTCCAAATGTAGGCTGACATAACCTCGCTTCAGAGTTCCTGGTAGAAGAAATTGAGGTTTTGCAGGGTGGCCATAGCCTGTATTTTTGACAGCCTGAAAGATGGCACTGCCCACGTGATTACATGGGTACAGGTACAGCAATGCTA
Organism: Eurystomus gularis; assembly: GCA_013400335.1. Lineage (NCBI taxonomy): Eukaryota > Metazoa > Chordata > Aves > Coraciiformes > Coraciidae > Eurystomus > Eurystomus gularis. The sequence continues at coordinate 136,179 of VZZY01013046.1, read as the reverse complement.
TCAACAACCATCTCACAAGCATCTGTGATAATGAGATAGTTTTTCCAGTTATAACATTAAAGCACAGAGAATTTTCTGCCTCTACAAGTCATTATGAGACGTTATCATCCTGTGGTTAGACCTCAGTGTTTAAGGAAAATGAAAAGTGTCTTGTGTGGATGTTTTCTTGCTTTCCAGGTGTGCCTGAGGAAACGCAGTGCTGTGAGCTGTTTTATTGTATGCATTCATTAGTTTTGCTATTGCTTCCTTAAGGACCGATTGTGGCCAAAAGGCCTCTTTCTGGCAGAAGACAGAGCAGAATATTTGTTGTCATTTTTTAAAAGTATTGTATGCTCTATAGCATAATTGTTTGCTCTTTTTATTATACCCTATTTTATTACATATTTAATTTCTAAGTATTGGCTTTTTCTTAGTTGCTCCTAGTGAGACTACTGGCCTGCATGCACTTCAGGAGGAATTTCAGATTTCAGTAGGTAAACAACAGTCAGCTTGACTGGAGGGATGGAGGGAACATGCTAAAACCAGGGGCCTGTTACTAGCATTATTTTAGGGGCTGATATAACCTCATGGACAAATCCTCTGCAACTAAACAGTTGCAGGGGTCAAATTTTGTAGCATAGGGAGGAATGTTATCTATCCATGGAGAGTAGATTCAAATTGATGGCTGAATACACAGCTTGATGAGGAATGGAGAAAAGTAAAGCTACAGGGTGAGCTGTTTAGAGTTTATACTCATTGTTTGCCTTGAGTTTCTTTATTTTCCAAAATATAATGTTCTCCCCCAGTATATGTTATGGAAAAGATGTAGTGGTGTTGGCTGCTTACCAAGCTGCAGTTTCAGTTGTTGGATGGGTTTTGCTACAGTATTTTCTCTGAACCTGTTTTTCCCTAATCAGACTGTCAGAATATGACCTTAAGGCTACTTGTCCAGATGCAGGGTCTATTTCAGCAGGGTGATCTGTTCCAGGGGTTAAGTGCCCTTCCTCTACCCATTTTTTTTTTTATGCTGTCTGTACCTTCTGCCTGTTGTGCAACTAACCCTGCTAAAGGGCCTGCCATGCACAATTAGCTCTGAGTCAAAGGCTGAGGCCAGCAAGCATTTGAACTCATTACCAAAGAGGGATGGAGACGAAGCATGCCAGGGCTTACCGTTGTACAAGCATCCTGAGAATTTTAAAATGCTCTTTTCTCTGTGTGGCTCTCCATTTAAACCTCACGTCTGCCAGGATTTTCAATGCATTTTCATGCTTCTGCTGCTGAAGAGTACATTTCCCACATTTGTTTGCTGAACTCATGGGACACCATGGCTGTGATCCTTTCACCAGGTAATGGTGCACTGAGGCAGATCTTTATATATGATGAGGCGAGGACCATTGAAACTGAGCCGGCTCAATGGAATGATTAACCAGCTGTCTATGAACCCATGTGTGGCCTCCAGGACATTGGAGCTCAGAGAACAAGTGCTACAGACAGAAAAAAGAAACTTGAGCAATTGTGAAGTGACACTGGAGAGGAAAGTCAATTTAATATTTTGGTTGCAGTTGTACTTCAGCTGTAAAAGAAATGGCTTAAGATCTGAATTTATTTATCTTGATTTTAGAAAATTAAGCTAATTATAAAAATTATATCCTTCCAAAGTTTGATCAAATTCAGCAGGAGTATATATTTTGTATTTTGTTTTGGAGAGAGAGATCAGGGAAGCCATGTGAATCAATATAATCAAAGTGAATAATTAATCCATTTAGCATACCAACTGTAGGGTCTCTGGACACAAGCTGCTTATAATTCAGTGGCTACAATGAGTTGGTTTGTCCTGGAATATGTTAAGACACAGCAATGCAGATTCTGCAGATACAGAGGCCCTGTATTTGAGGACTGATCTATGTCTTCTTGAACACCCCCTTTAATGAGTTGTTTTCTTTTCTGCATCTTTCCTTTTCTTTCCAATTTCTCCCTCCTTGCTTTGAAGTACTATTTAATTCCTGTAGGAGCTCTTAGATGACAGACCACATAATGCTCCAAACATAGGGATTGTTATTGATACAGGCAATTGACTAGTAAATCTTTTAAAACTTTTCTTATTTACTTTACCAGGTACCTGTCTAAATGATCTGTTGTTCTGAGTACCTATTTGTATGTTGCAAATGCATACTCATAAATAAAGGTCCCTGCTTACATTCAAAACTATCAGTCCTTGTAATGTCAGGTGGTTGTATATGTGCTAAGTCTCACTTTTAGAACTCTTGTTATTTCACATGAGGTTAAGAACTTCAGCCTTTTATAACCATATGTGTGGTTTTTATGCTGCAAAGGAAAGCCTGAGGATGGCTCAGAGGCATCTCAAGAAACTATTTCACTCTTCCTACCACTTTTTTTAATTAAAACAATATTCTCATGATATCTTAAATCGGTCTTTTGTGATTTAGGGAGGGAAGAATTTCTTAAGCCATAGGTCTGAACCTTTGGGGCCAGATAAAGAGGACTTTTTAGGCATACTTCTCCCTCTGTTCTGTGTATCTGTAATAAGCTACTTAACATTCCTCTATGAGTTTAAAGGAGAAAGCTTTGTTCTCTCCTCTGTTTTCAAGTAAGTCACATAGAGCTTTCAGGAATAGCATCTTTCTCCCTTGTGTCAAAGTCTCTGTGGGATTAAAGTGATGCCTTTCTAAAGAAGAGTTATTACTGAAGCATCTTATAAGGATGTCAGAACAAAAGGCAACTTGTTCATTTCCTGTTACTAGTTAGGCCTACATTAAAATCCTTTCTGCTTTCTTAGTGCCAAGAGTTTAGACTCACAGTCATGCGCATATGTGTCTATAGCGTGTGTCTCTCTGTCCCACCATGCTCACAAAACATGCTATTAGATTTTTCTCCTTAATTAAGAAATGCAACCAAAGAAACCTAAAATTTGAATCAGAAAATGAATGTTGGGCCTCTTTCCTCCATCGCTGTCTTATAAGCAGAAAAAAAAGAAAAGAAAAGAATCATGCCCTCTGACAAAATTTCTTTAAAGTAGGGCAGATAGAGCTGATGTTTCTATTGTTTTCGTTTGCTCCTGTCACCTGTCTTCCTGGGACTCCATCAGTTTCTTAAAAAGCAAGCTCTTCTACCTGTCAGCTTTCATCAGAAAACACAAACACATAAGAAACTGAGCTTGAAAAAAATGCTTGCCTGTGATTTGTTCATTTTCACACTAGACTTGAGCTATACCTTATTACTTTCTATACATGCTGTTTTCCCATTCAGCCTGGGATTTAAAAACACATATATATTTATTTCAGGTTTGAGTGTCACTACATACCCTGCAGTGCTGTAAATAAGAAACTAAAGTAAGAGAAAGTCAGATTCTGCACAAAAGTAATGACAGCTGAGCCTCCAAAGTCCTGGTTTCTGTGTTTAATATGAACCCCTGCCACCTTGGTCTCCCAGAGGAATGGAAGCAGTTTTAAAAGTATGAGTTTACCTACTTCTAAGTATGAAAGTGTTTGCTTACTTAGCTATAATTATGTCAGTGCTTCCACTGCCAATTCTGTTTTCATGGATATAACATTTGACTCTAGAAATGATGCTGGCTGAACCTTTTAATTTAATGTTGATCTGTACCCCACCCTGCACAAGCTGAAGTTATTATACAGGAGCTGAGAAAGAAGGAGAGGAAGCAGCACTTAATACTGTATGCTATCAATTGCTGTTCCTATGATTAGGAGTAGAACCCCAAAATCCATTTGCACAACAGCAGCTTCTTCTCTGTAGCTGTTTATGTGCCTCGTGGTGGCACACATGCTTAACCTTTTGAAAGCAGAGGCACAGTGTAGCTCAGTACAAAGAATTCTGTCCCCACAATTACAGAATATAATTTGTGCATCACAGACGTAATTTTAATCCTTCTTTGTGCAAAGGAAGGTCTTTATTATTCACCTGAATTTACTGCAGCCTTTCCCAGTATTTTTAATCCCACTAAATTCTATGTCAGTTCCTAAGGACTGTCTGACCCTCAGCATTTCTGTGCAGCCCTCTTTGTGGTTCTCACCCCTGTGTGTGCCAGCCTATGTTGCCCCAGACGAAACTGGACGTGGGGAAAAGTTCAGAAAGTAGTTTTGGTGTATCTCTGTGTAAGGAACCTGAATCTGGCTCTGCAGCTCTTGGTTTTCCCTGTGCCTGGGCAGGCATGTATTAGTCCAGGATACTAAGTATTTGTTCGGTGTTTCCTGAATGTGGGAGCAGAAACCCTGCTGAGTTGGAAATCCAGTGTGTGTCTGGTGCAGTGTAATAAATCACCTGTGGTGGATATAGTCCGCTTAATAATAATAATAAAAAAAGCTAACAACTGAAACCTTAAACCTGTATTCTCATTGGGGTATGCACTTCTTACTCTCTACACCAGGGGTCCTCAAACTATGGCCCGCGGGCCGGATACGGCATTCTTTTTCCTGTTTTTTGTGCACTACTACAAATAAAATATGTGCAGTGTGCATAGGAATCCGTTCATTTTTTTCCAAACTATAGTCCAGCCCCTGACAGTGTCTGAGGGACAGTGAACTGGCCCCCTGTTTAAAAAGTTTGAGGACCCCTGCTCTACACAGTTTTTACTCTGAATCATGGCCAAGCCTCAGTTGCTAAAGAAATACAATATTAAATAATAAATACAAATGGACTGATTAGTCCATGAAATTGTGATCAAGATAGGTAATGGATAGGTGTCACAGAGCTTACGTGCCTCCTGCACTGCTAAATGGGAAGGTTTCCAACTACAGAGAGTATTATAGAGGACAGGGAGCTAAGTGATCACAGCTTACAGCTTCTCTCTCTATACTAAAGGATAGCATCTTGGGTGTTTCATGATAAAGGTATATTTTAGGTAAGGTGAACAGAATGGTTTGCCAGGATGTGTTTTCCCAAGATTCCAAAAGAGAAGGGGAAAAAGCAGGGATGCTTTGTAGGAGAGGAAAAAAAAGGCAATACTAATAGAGACAAATGGTAACTATCCCTGAGATAATAACCAAAATAGCTATTTAGGTCCAAAGTAAATGCAGAGAAGAAACAGTGCTCCAAATTCAAATTGATCCTCCTATTGATCAAATTGGTACTTCAGCAAGCCAAGGAGTTAGGGAAAAAGACTTTAAAAAGCGAGGATGTGTTTTCACGGTAAAGAGGAGGAAGACAAAGAGAACTTCTTTATTCTACTGAAAACTTCAGAGGATTTTTTAAACTGTAAAAATGAAATATTTGCTTGATCATCTAGATGAGGTGCCAGTCCTCACATGGATTTCTTAATTCAAATGTTAAAAAACCCACATCTGTCTAGCTAAGTCATAACTCTTGTGAACATTTCTACACAAAATGCCTTTCTTAGAACTCCATGATTATGAATAGCTGTTTTATTTTTCTCATTCATCTTTATTTTAAAAGAATATTTGAGTAATTACTCCCCTTCCGCTAAAATAAGTTGGGTAACTTTCTAATATAAGTTTCTATAATAATACAGATTTCTAATATAATATAAAATAAGGCCATGATTGCTTAATCTAGGGTTATAATGTATGTCTCTAAGTATTTACAGTAGTGAAATTCAATCTAATCAGAAATTAATAAAGCAATAATCCATATGTTTATAAAGAATTACCATTAGTCAACACTATGAGCCTGGAAAGAAGTATTAATTCACAGTATCTTCAATGTTAACCATGTTATATATTTTAAAGAAAAAGAAACCTGCACACTTGGCATTTGTTTATAATTCAGAATGGATACATTATTTATGTCCATGTAGTTGGTAAAAAAAAATAAAACAACAGTAGTAAAATTGAGGTGATGTAGGCTTTCACACATAAATTAGATTTTTTTCTTAACCATCTTGCTCTCGTAATCTGAATATCAAATATCTATAAATATCTGCAATATAAATTGAGCAGCTGCATGCACTTAAATGGCAAATTTAGTAACAATATTCACAATAAGACTGAACAGCAAACAGTTCAGGAGCTTGGTGAATGTGAGTTACGTTCTTTTTCAATATGTAAATACACTAATCTCCACTGAAACTTTATTCGAGACCTACATATCCACTAGTATAGCATGGAGTAGATAATGATTAGCAGAGGAATTTTGACAAGGGAAGCATTTCTTGTCCTCTCACTGAAAATGTGCGATAATTTCATTCCATTACAGTTTTGACAGAAAAGATACGAAACTTTTGTAAATGCTTTGTATTAAATAGTATAGTAGCCATATTCACTAGAAATTGTTAAATATTTATTCAAGAATAGATGGTTTCCTGTTCATGGGTCATACCTTAATATGACAGCCTGTCAGAGAGTTACTGTAATGGTGTTTGCAATAAGATTGTGTAGATTTCAATTAACATTGTTATTGTCTCAAGAAAAGAGGGAAGAGGGCAGTGGTCACATAGTTTAACACAGCAGGCTATTATTGGTACTAATTGCACTGAAAAAAGAAAAGGTGAGAAATGTTAATGACTTGAGAGACTGTTTTAGATATATTTTGAGTTTGGACCCTATTAAGTTTTGTGAGCTTCAACTGTGTGTCGTTGTTCCATTGATTCAAATAGTGAACCAAGACCTTTTTTTACCTAAGAACTCAGGGGCCTGAACCAGTTAGATTTTTTATGTAATCTTGTTTATTTGCTAAAACTGCTGACAGAGCTCTACTTCCCTGAATGTGTAGGGGGAAAAAAAAGTAGCTGTTGTTTTATTATTTTAAACTTCCAGTCACCCTGTGCAGAAGACGATGTTTCCTGAGTTTTTTTAAAGTGTTGCCACAACTCCCTTTATCACCTTTGCTTAAGCAGGAAACTTTAGTCTTACTGTAACCTTAATTTTTTGACCACTTGCATTAGGCTACTAAAGGCCATTATTTGCTGAAAAATTTTGGCTTTTCTTACTCCTTTCAAGGAGTTCTCAGAACATCTCTTTGTTGTAATGAAATGCCTGATTGGGCCTAGGCTTCAGTTAGCATTGCTAAGCTTAACAATGCACTTGTATTGGCATGCAAAAAGTTTTTCATGAAATTTCATTTTCATGTGGTCATACTAATTATTTTTGTTACATCTGTTGGCTGCTGAAAGATTACTCAATGTGAGGAAAGAGGTCTTAGGTTCATAGAATCATAGAACAGTTTGGGTTGGAAGGGACCTTAAAGATCATCTGGTTCCAACACCACTGCCATGGGCAGGGACACCTCCCACTAGACCAGGTTACTGAAAGCCCAGTCCAACCTGGTCTTAAACACATCCAGTGATGAAGCCTCCACAATATCCCTGGGCAACCTGTTCCATTGTCTCATCACCCTCACAGTGAAGAAATCAGGAATTGGAAATAGTTTTCAGGTAATTAGAATCTGCTTAGGCAGGATAGACTTCTGCAGAGACATGAGGGAACAAAGCTGTGTTCAAACTGAAAAGTCAAGGTGACAACTGGTATAGAAGAAATAATGATCTGCGGTGACATTTCTGTTCTGGATTAAGACATTGAAAAACCTGTATCCTCAGTTGAAGAGCATGGAAATAAAAAAGTAGAGAACAAACAGATTGTCATCAATAGGTTGTCAAAAAAGAATCTAGATAGTGATGCATAAGCTTTTACATGAATGATCACATTCTAAGAAATACGATGGGAGAACTGGGATGTTTGTTCCAAAATGAAAAATCACTAAGCTGTCTGAAGCATGGTGGAAATTTAATGGATGGAGGATAATTGATGGGACATTGCATTAACAGGATAAAACACACTCAAGAAAAATTGAATAAGCTGCAATGTTAATGAGACATTTGGCAGAGAGAACCTACAGTCTAACCAAACTAACTGATTGACTGTCTCAAAGATAACATAAAATCTGTAAAGAAAGGAATTTGAGCTCTGAAATTAGCTACTTATTTACCTTCTGTTTAGAAAGCTGATGCTGGCTGTGATATGTTGACAAAGTTCAGACAGGCATTAAGGGACAATAACAGAAAACTGGTTATTACCAGGTACTCCTTAGGGATGTCACTAAAATGGTTGATGACAAAGCACAGCCAAACCTCAGTAAAGGGTTCTGGTGGATTCTACAAAAGGTCTGCAGGATATTCAACACATGCATGCTAGAGCCATCTTCTAAAGGACCCTGTGAACCACACCACGAACATGACCATGTCCACTGCTCCATGAAGAGTTTCCACTTTACATCACTAGACTGCAGAGGAAACTGCTCTGAGCACAAGGTAGCTTGCTGGGTACTGTGCCAGGGTGCTTTGCTCTTTCCCTTTGAGCAAAGGTGTCATGAGACATAGGCAAGAAAATGGAAGGGAAGGAGTATGAGGAGATTCCTGTGCTTTGGTTTAGAGGTAGACTAACTGGAGCCTGCTCTCTCTCTGTAGCGTGGTGGAGGAGGTCTGCAGGGCAGAGGCTGCCCTAGGATGTCGGCAGGGACCCATCTGCTGGAAACAAGGCAAGGCTGGTCTCTGGTCTGGCCTGCTCTGACTGATTTTGTCTTCTCAGATCTGATGCACATTTCTCCTGAGGACTGGCTCCAGCTCTCGAAACATCCTTCATGTACTTCATCTGTCTTGGTAGTGATACCACTTGTCCATGAGCAGGTAGGAAAGGCAGGCTGGAGTTACTGATCTGATAAGATGAGAGTGCAAGTCTGTCTTTGTACAACAGAAGGAATGTCATAACCTGAGAATATTTTAGACCTCAAGGCACCTGCATTGAGCAGGTTAGGATGAGCACATAGCCTGAGATACCATATGGATTGATAGTATAAGGATTGGTGATACAAGTGATCAAACTGTGACTGAGCAGTACAGCCAAAGAAAGACCATAAAATGTGTTTGATGCTATCACTGTTTATGGAGAAAGAATAATTAGAATTAATTGCATTATAAGATAAAGAAGTATAAGTGGATAGTCATTTATTTTGTAATTAGAATGATAGAAGGGACATATACATAAAACATGTGCCCACTCAATCGAAGAGCTGATTACATTTTTTTTATATTATAATAATAGGAATTATATTATGTAAACAGCACTCAATCATAATACAACTAATTCAGAGATGTATGACAGAAATAAAATCTCTTGGTCAATTCATTGAGGTGAAAAATCTTAACAGCCAGAGCAAATCCAGAGGCTAGATCATGAATTATGGATCTGACAATGAATGGAAGTATTTCCAGTATTAAAAAATATCAAAAAACAGAAGTTGCTTTTGTTTTTGTATTTATCTTTATTCCTCTTTCCCTGTGCTGGCTGAATATTGCAGAATTGAGTGCTTGAGGGTAGAATGAAATCTTTATGCACACTAACGTGATTTCATCGTTTTTTCTTTTGAACTTGAGATAAAAGCAATGAATTAACAAAGGGGAAAGCAAATGGGCTTATAAAATGCTTGAGTTTTTATAACGATAGGTTATATCGATTACATAGACAAAGATTTTTTTAAAAAGATGTAATTTGAAGGTGATGGTTTCTTTCAAAATAAGACAGGTTGTAGCTGAAATCTATGGGGAATCTGGCTGGGAAATCTATGTTCTTTAGTATTAATGATATGAATTGAGGATTATAATAAAGATCTTAAGTAAAGGGAAGGTAGGATTCTTTTCTATAGATTTTAAATATATTGTTCTAATTTTGCTTTGTAAGTGCAATCAGAATGGTACCTTTTGGGACTTATTAGTATGGGGAGGTAGACAGGATTCCAGATAAAACTTGGAAAAGAAAATCCTTCCTATTTTGCATGAACCTTCATGTGGTTTGTGACAGCCAGGTAATGACTCATATTCATTTAAGTATTGGCAGCATAGTATTTATTTTCTGAATTAACTCTCTTCAATCTTGGGGTCTTCAAGTTTCCAAAATAGTTATAAAGAGGCACTGTTCCATCATCTACTGTGACCTCATCATAACTCCCTTGGCCTGAAATGCTTTAAAAGTGTCTGGTTAAGACTGGCAAGTCCAGAACAGGACTTGTAAAACAAATGAAAGAAATGCCTAGGCATATGATGTCACTTCATTGTTTCTAGGGGAAGACATTTATTTAAAGGTTGAAAGACATGTCATCTCTGAGTATTGGTGTTAGCAGGACTCTCAGAAGTTATCTTGTTACTTTAACAACAAGTTAAAGTTCTGCTTCAGAAGAAAACCTGTGTACACTGCAAGCACATACATTTTTGTCAGCTTTGAGCTCAAGCCTCAACCCTGTTGAGAATCAGTGTAGACGTTTATTTTGTCCATTTTGTGTTTGAGTTCCAGTTCTGTAAGCACACTTGGAGCATGTTTACTGCAGTGGGCCATGAAAAAGTGCAGCAAAGGAAGTGGTTTTTATTCTCCCTACCTTTTTATCAAGAAGCATTCTTCTTCCTCATCCAATACTATACCAATTAGAGCAAATAGGGTTCTGGTCGAAGATGGGAGAGACTTGACTTTATTTCTGTTATGTATCTAAAGAAACTCAACACAGTGAACTCAACAGAAAACCATATTTTAGTATGTGAAAATATCTTGATTTTTCTTTTGGAGACACATTCCTTATAAAAAATGATTGAACATTCATTGGGCCAAAACATGAGAGCAAGCAAACAAGCAAGTCAAGTTATGGCTTAGAATTGCTGGCTTTGGCTGTGTTATGGTTTGAGGTTTGGGACCAGGACAGGCAGGGGCTGGACACCCTGAGGGTCCCAGGGGAGAAGCAGTTATTCCCTCCCCCTTCCTGTCCACACCGGATACTGGAGGCAGGAAGTGGTCTCCAGCGTGGGAGGAAGAGACGCTTGGAGCTGATCCTTCCATGCGGCCAGGAGCCATTTTTTCTCACTACTCCTCATCCTCCAGTGAATCCGAAGCCATCCAACCTTTGGTTTTGTATTATATTGCATTTATTGTGTTTTCCCCCATCTTTGTACCTATATCTACCTTCCCTTCTTGTTTTCTGTTCCAGTGCAAAGTCTCTCTCTCTTTTTTTTTACTCCTGATCTCCCTTTTTGCCCACCTGTCTGGGGGGGAACTAAGGGATAGGGAGGGGGGAGAGCATACATTCTGTTTCTGTGGGGACCTGCCCTGAACCCCTAAACGGACCCAGAACAGGCTTCAATTAACATATGATATAAGAAACCAAGAACAACAGACTAGAACCATTGTATTGTTCTTCCTTTATCCCTAGGCTGTAAAATGCAGTGAACGTGACTGCTAGGCAACTGAATAAAATCACGTCTGGTTGAACTCTTTAGATTGGATGCATAGCTCCAGGAGAAGAGCTTGTCTATTCCTGTCTTTCTCTTTCTACAGTCTGGGCCAGGCAGAAGTTCATCCTTGGCAGTCTATTTTGATTGCTGGGGGATGCTCCCTGGCTTTTGAGCTTTCTATTTTTTTCACACAGATTCCCCATATATAGCAAGATTTCAAAATACTAGCAATGATTTTAAGCTTCTGTGTTAATCCGTTTTCCATGGGATTTTCCAGGATAACATAATGGATTTTTGTCTGAGTTATTGAAAAACAAAGTTCAAAAGTACTTGTCTCATGTTTAGGTGAGTACATTGAGGAATGTGTACAAGCTTTGAAAATCTACTAATTACCATTTTTCTTCAAACAGAGCTTTAATCATTTACCTACATGTCTGTTATTAAAAATGGTGTGCCAGATTCTCAGCTAGTGAAAACCAGTAATACAGATTTAACACAGATAAAAATTTGACAGACTGCATGAATAAGTTACGTATTTTCCAAAAACAGTCTGACTGCAGTCAGATTATGTTTTTTACTATAAGACAATTTATAATAAAGATGCAAGATGACAAGGCAGATATTCAGCATTTTTCAAGGAGTCATTTGTCTAAATTGACCTTTCCTGTGGAAATATCTAAAATTATTTGTCAATTCAGCTATCAAAGTCATATCAGGAAAGAAAAACTGTGCCCATCAATCAGTATGATTTTGCTGTAGCAAAGACTTCAGACTGTGAGAGTCCCGACTGTCACATTGTGGTTGGAAATGCACATAGGACTAAAGAGGACACAAGGCAGCTCTCCTGGTTCAGTGCCATAGTGACATAAGTGAAGGATTTCTTTCCTGCATGCTCCAACACGCTCAAGTCCTGACCACAACCCCCCCCCCCCGACCCTGAAACACCAACTATTGTTTCTTTTGCCTGGGAAGGAAAGAAAATATTAAGTCATTTTAGTTAAAATTTGAAGACAAAAAGATACTTGGCAGTACTGCCAAGAGCAGTACTGAGCTGGCTGCATGCACATGCAAAGCTGTATCCATAGGAAGACAAAAAAAAGAGGAAGGAAGCCGCTGTCTGTGGAATGATGGGCTACTAAATAGCAACTCTGAAAGGATTTTGGCAGGGTAATATACAAGCATTTTAATATGAGCTCCCTGTATGATGTCAGGACTCAAAAGCATAGAAGGGAATAGAAACCAGGGGAAATGGTATGATTATATATGGGATTGCAGAATACCCTATCCTGTTATGTTGTCACTTTTAAAAGAATGTTGAAAAATTGGAAAAATATATGAAAAAGCTAAATAATAAATCAGGGGCTACAAAAGATGCCTAAACAGCATAATGAAGATGAAAAGAAGCTGCAAGGACTTGCTTACAGGGGGAGAAAAGAGTATCAAATGCTACAAGATAAAGCAAAGAAACATGTAGCAAATACCAGGTTGAAAAATTAATACGAATAGAAATAAAAAATTAGGAAAATATTTTTAATAGTGACAACGGTTCACTCCTGGAATGAGATTGATGGGTTATATATTTTGGTGTGCCAGCAGAACAATAGTATATCTTTCCTGAAAAAATAGCTCACCTAAACAAGACTCAGACTGAATGCTGATTTAACTAGATGGATTTAATGGCCTCCAACTCTTAAGAAGTCAGAGCACAGGTTTATTTCCATTTCCCACTGTGGAATGTGCCAATAGGTTACTTGTTTCTATAAGGATTTTTGAATGGCTTAGGCAATTTTCCAAAATTACTCCTGTGGCAAAAATCACCCTTAACTTCAAAATATTGAACCTCAACTTCAAAACATTTGCCTAATACTTGAGCAACAGAAAAGTATTGCAAAAAATACTTCAAAGAGTATTTTAAAAACGAATGGAATAAAAATCACAGAAAATGCACTAAAAACTCTGTAAAAGATCACACTTATCTGAAGTATGAAAAAAGGTGAGATATACTGGAAGAATAAAATCATAGAGTGTGATAGGCCCCAAGCCTACTTTATTGTTAAGAACATCCCTGTGAAAAAACTAATGTGCTGTGTAATGGCCATAACTGTATTAAGAGCTACAAGGAGAGCTAAAAATATCTCTTCTCTTTGAATTGCTGTGTAGCATGGGAGATGTCACCTTGAAAGTCAGAAGAAAACAGCTATTTACTTTCTAGAAGAGCAGGAAATAAGTCTTTGCTGCAACTGTGCAAAGTGGGCATTTCCCAATTAAGCCTGATGTAGTTAAGGGTATAAGGGCTTTGAATAGTTTTGCTGTCAACAATTCCTAATGGTCTTGTTCACTTTTATTTTTAATGGTTTGCCAAACTGCATATCTATTCTCAAGTGGTTAGTGTTTGTAACTAACGATGATTACAGTACAGGGTCAAGCTCAAGAGCAGCAGTGGAAAAGCAATGCAATTCCATATATTACAATCTCTTCTTGCCCTACAATATATACCAACAGCCCTCAGAAGGGTTTTTCTCCCTTCATATGTGTGTATTCATGTCTCTTAGAAAATCACTGCTGAGTACCAGTTGTGCACAACTAGGACTCAAATGGGGATAAATGGTAGGGAAATGCTATTGCTAACAGTACAGCACTGGAAATGGTTAGAAAGGAAAAGGTGCACCAGAAGACTCCCCTTGGGAGTTTCTTCTTCTTCTGAGAGTTCTCAGAAATGTCTAAGTATTTAGGAAAGCAGAAAAAAAAAAGTATCACTCATATAGTTTCCAGTTCACTTTGATCTGTGCTAAATACTCACCTTTTTATAGTCTCAGTATTTTGTATTTGTCTATTTTCTGGTATTTTAGATTAAGAGGACTTTCTCCTCATTCCATTTCTGAAGTGATGGGTAATGAGTCTGACACTAGCACTGAAGCTAAAATACATTTGCAGTATATATAAATTTGGCTAGCTGTGCTTGAATTAAGTTTTAATAAAAAGTAAATTTAGAAATAGTTTCCCTTTGGATATTATCACCAGTTGGAATAAGATAATTAAATTAAATGACCATGTACTCCCTTAAGGAAGCTGCAGTTTCCTTTCAATCAGTCTCTTAGATACCATAACTTTACTTTATAACAAAGCAATTATTACAGCACCTAAAATCGGATTTATTTCTAGATAGCATTTTAAATAAAATATTTCAAGTCACATTTAAACTAATAGCAAAGAAATATATTGGAAGAACTTGAACTTAAGAAAGCATATTTCTTCTGTGGTTATATCCACTTTGGCAACCCAAGGTTTTACTTAGAGAAATCTTTATGTAAGAAGCTATTTGCTCAAGGTGAAGTTTTCTTGCTCAGATACATAGGACATTTACTCATTTCCTGAAGGCTTACATTACTTACTTACTGCAATAGTCTAATAAGCTAATGACCTTGCCATAAGCTTCCTTGCTGAAAACTGACATTTCTATTTGTATGGTTAGATAAAACATGTAATGAGGGAAAACTTGAAAAAAACCTGATTATAATTCAGAGAAACATATCATAGGTTTTATCATCTTTACCAACAATCAGAACCCATGTGTAATGATGCCGTCAACTGTAATTTCTGTTAATTCAATCTTCTGTATTAGACTTGATGATTCAGAAATATTGTAACAAAATGAAATAACAGTGCTACATATTTCAGAGTGGTAGATCAGAAAGTAACTGCACTTGGTTATGTTATCAAACTGTGATGTTAACTGTTATAACCATCATGGAATTCCTCAATGGTATGTAAGTGTCTGAAGTAGATTGCAGGCAATAATAACATAATACTGAAGTGGTATGGCACCCTTGGGCACCAATGTAAATATCTGCTCCTTTCAGTTAACTTGACTTTTTAAGATCCTAATTTTTTGTACTAAAATATGTTTCTAAAAAAAGTATTAACAGGCTTCCAAGTAGGACATATTAAAAATACTGGATAGAAAAACTTTGAGGCATGTTCCATTTAGCTGTGTGCTTTTAAATCAGCATGTGCTGTGCAAACAGCTGGCGAGAGCGTGGACAGCACAAAGAGAGGGAGTAAGGTAAGTAGAAGGTACCGAACCAGAGAACCTGGACAACCTTCTCTGATGAATCTCCATCAAGCAACAATGGATAACAAGACAAAATGTTTTAGCTCTGTCCATCGCTGTGGATCATACTCAACACATTTTGAAAGGCTCTGTTAAGTTTTCAAGAAGTTTGTGTTTTCTCTTGGGATTTTACCGCACAGGGCACTGTACCATGTAAATACAGTTTTATAATTGCCAGTAATAGGTCTCAGTCTTTGTACTAACTTTGCAAGACTTCACAGATAAGGTTTGTCAGCCTTTGTCTAAGCTTTTGTTGCCCTGCTTAGAGAAACTGGAATAGCAATTTTTCTAGTGGCCCAGTGGCTATGCCTACTTTGTTGTACTTAGGAGTATTTTTAAAAAATAATTATACTGGTAGCAGGCATGACTACTTATGTTCTGGAGAACGAATTATTTATGGCTCCAACCTAATGATAGAGTGTAGAGGAAAAAGGGAACATGATAGCAGCAGAGGCCCCAAAAGTGGGGACATGGGATGCACTGTAGGGTGCAGTGTACAGGAACAAGATGGTAAGAGAATAAGATGGACACAGGCTAATGCTGAGGATCTATAAATAGCTCTCCAAGAGACAGTTAAAGAAATGTGGATCTGGGAGGTGAGGAGAACTGGGTTTAGGGTAACAAAGGTAAAAACCTACATCTAACAAATATAACCTGCATGACAGACAGTAATGTTGGAAGCAGGGTCAAAGGAGAAAGAACAGATGTAGGTTATGTTAGCAGGTGTGGAAAAAACCCAGGTAAATCCTAGAGTGAGAAGGAGAAAACCATAAACATCATATTCCTCCCAGAAGAGGGAGCATATTGTCAGAGAGTCAGTGTATAACAATTTTAGTTGTATTATTTCTCATTAAGACTTTTTCTGTAACAGTGATTTTTTTTCTCTATTATTTGATCTGAACTAATATTCTTTTATTAGACAGTCACATTTTCTGTAACTTTAAAAATCAATTCTTGGCATTTAAGGTATGTTTCATTTTTGCTCATTACAAGATTTTGAGAATAACGGTATATGTGCATGGCACAATGTAGAGATCTTTGAGTAGCAGAACAAATTTGATATATCCACATAAAAATTTCAAAGTGTAATGCCACATTAAAGTCTAATATGTTTAGGTACAACATTCATGCTAGCATTAAGTTCTGTCATGGGCATATACACTCTGTTCTGTAGTGCGTAGGATAGGTAAATCTATTATCTTCAGCATTAGTTTAATGTGTTTGTAGTAAAACAAAGAATTGCAGGAAACAAGCCAAAAATGACCACTCTTGGGATTATGACTACAAAAAGCCATATACACACTGTATTGTATCCATGAAAACTGCGGAACTGGTGGAAATTTTCTCTATAGAACAGGCTGCTGTACTTTTATCTGATGTCTCAACTTAAAATGCAGAGCTCTGTGAGAGCCCGTTGTGGGAGCAGTAGCACAGTTCTCACTTTTTGGTATAGGTTTGATGTTTTGGACTCTCCATTCAGATTGGCAGTAATGGCTGGCTATTACGGTGGTAGACTTGATAATGGAAACCTAAGAATTTCATGCAGGCATACAAATATCAATGATAGCTAGATAAACTGATAGACAGATATAAAAAAGTAGTGCTCTAAATTAACATGGCATTTCTTGTGAAATAGTTCAGAAGAAAAGTTTTAAGTCTCTAACCCAGTGTGGTAGGGCATTTAACTCCAAATGAATGCATAAAAGTACTTTTAAAATAAGATTTTTTTTCTTTAAAAATCTTATTTCATTCATACTCTGTTTCTAATATCCAGTGTCAAGAAATACGGGAGTTTAAATGAGTGACAAGTGGCAGTGTAGGAGGGCTGGATCCGAGGGGCTGTGGTTTCATGTGGGTTTTTGTCTTGTAGCTTTGTCCTACCCCTGTCTGGAGGTTTTCTTTTGAAAAGAACCTAGTGATGAACAAGATCCTCAATAAGGGATACTGAAGACTTTTTTCCACACAGCCACTTACTTTTAACAACTTTGTATAAACTTTGTTATATATACCTTACTGATCATATAGCCCTCTCCTCTTCTCATCTTTCCTAAAATCAATCAGTGTACTTGAAAGTTACTGCAATGGAACACAAAGACAGATATATACACATATATGTGCAGGTAATATCTTCACACAAGCTCTGTTTTCCTAAGAAACTCATTCTTCCTAAGGATTAAAAGTAGTTTGAACTTGCCATAAGAGGCATTAGTATAAACATTTAAATAAGTCTCTGCTGCTTGGTTTATCAATGAAAAGTTTTTCTTGTGCAACAAAATAGGCATACATTTAGAGAAGAAAGCAGCTCAAAGATCAGTCACATCCCAAGTGTTATTAAAACAATTTGTATTTTCAAGCAGTGTTATCCAGTCTTTCATTTGCAGTAGGACATGTAAATCAGTGATGTAGGATTCTCATATGTCTAGTGATGCAGATACTAACAGTGTATGAGTGCATGCACATATCCACATCAGAAAGGTAGCATAGAGAAAGCTGTGTGATTTCCTGCCATGAACTGTAGTTTGGACACCCATTTCTAAACTTCTCCTTATATTGATGCCTGATTTAAACCTTTTGTATCTCTCTCAAGATTTCACATCTTGGCCAATTACCCTTCTTATTTTATTTTTATTGGTATGTATAATTCTGTCTAGTATTTGTGCACAGATACTTTACTTGCAAGTGACGGAAGAACTTAACTCTTTTATTGCTGTCTCTGTTACTGTAATATTTTCCTTTTTTCACAAATTTTCTCAAAGTTAGAAAGTTTAAGTGTACTACAGTTCAAGTATACTCTGATACATGTCCAGAACTTAAACATACCTATGCATATTGGAGTAATATACAGTTTTAAAATGTAATTTCTGTTTCACAATTAGAATTTTCATTCATAAGAAAAGCCTTTAGCTCTCATGATTATGTAGACCTTCATGAGTGGGCTGAACTGAACAGTGGCTATTGCTAAATCTGAAAAGAGACTGCGAAAGAGACATATACATATGTATAGATGTATCCCCAGTATCCTTACTTTATGAAGGTTGAGGAAAAGAGAAAAATGCAAGCACCAGGAATCTCATAAATTCTGGTGTCCTGAGTCTCTTACATCCTCATAGCTTTACAAGTTTCTGGGAGAAGGCTGAAATCTACCTGCTCTATTCAGGCTGTTCTAAGTGAGAGGTGAAAAAAACCTCTCTGTATCCTAAAATGTGAATTGAACCCTGTTCTAATTGTGGCAAAAAGAGACTGGACTGCAAGGTTCAAGCAAATGATCCATTTGAGCTTCACTTAGAGGTTTAATAAGCCACTATTGCAGATTTTTAGGAATACAACGGAAGAATGCACTATTACAACTTAAAAGCAAGTATATACTACAACAACCTAAAAAGGATGCCAAATATTATGCATGCGTTAGTTAATTGGTCGTGATTACAAACTTACAATATGCTAAATATTTGCTTACCCTTCCAGGTAAGGGCTCTCAGTCCCAGAAGGGTGACTTTGGCTGGTGTCCCAACCAGGGGGGAAGGATCTCCATACAGGCATGATGTAGGGTTGGAGAGATGACTCTCAGTTCCTAACTCAATCCTTAGGGGTTTTATCCTCTGATTTATGTGATTGTGGGCAAGATTATGCCTGATTATACCATCTGGATACACAAGGTTGTTGGCTGAAACCAAGACTGAAACCCTCCAGATTATCTTTATCTTACTTTCTCAGGCAACAGAATAGTGGTTTGGATTGACACACAGGGCATATTATTTTCTGAGGAACTTCAAGGCTCAGCTCAGGCTTTGGTACTTTGAATGATGCAGCACTGCATCATTGGTGTTTGGCTTATGGACAACTCGGGGCTGAGCTATCTACACGGCTCCCAGTGAGTCATCTTTGCATAGATAGGGACTCACGGTGATCCAAGGCTGGGTTGCTTTTACAACCCACCGTGAGCTGCCTGTGTGCACTAGACGTTACAGAAACTCGTTTACAGACTATAAGCCAGACAGTACCTGCAGTAACAAGATATGCAAACAAATGCTGTTAAACTCCAGTGGAAGAGGAGTAGACAGCCACAGCTGCTTGCACAAAGCATGCCACGCTGGGAGAAAAGGTGATATGCCACCCCTGGGTTTATTAAAAACTAGAAACTCCCTATGAAGCCTTCCGCTCACTCAATCTAAAAAAGACCTTTATTTCCGCCTCCTCCCAAGACACCATAAAGGCTTCTGAAGAGTTAGTAAGAAGAGGAAGGAAATTCTTAAGGAACCTTCATAATTTTCTTTCTCCTAAAATTCAGAAGGTATCTATTCACTGTTGAAGCAGTGGAAGGCAAGTGTGATTTTTTAAAATTATTATTATTGTGCAGGCTTGTAAAAACTCCTATGATGAAGCCAGACAGCTTTATCACTGACAGTTCTGCTACAAGTTCTTTTTAACTGGACTATAAGCAGTTAACTCTTGAAGAAATGCTATCAGCTGTGGTTAATTTTTAAAAGCTGCGTATATGCAAAAGTGTATTTATATATTTATAGCAAAAATTGGTCTGTCTACCAGTGATCTGTAGTTTATGCCTAGCAGCATCCTGTAACGTATATCTATATAAACTAAGGAAAAGTAGTGTGTCATATTACATAGGCGCCTTCCATCTTTTAAAGTACTACCCTTAATGATCTGAAATATTTTCATTGGTCTGTGTTCTGTTTTTGTTTTAGTCTCATTGTTACCATGCACTCTGTGCAAAATACTGCAAGAACAATTTATCAGTCCACTAAAACTATTACAAATTGATTAATTTGTTCTGTTTTTCGGTATTTTCACAACAGTATTGGCATTAATTTTACACAGTTTTTAAATCACATGGGAGCCCATGCTTAAAACTACAATGTATACAAAAGCAACGAGTGTTTGTCCCATTTCTTCAATCTTTGTTATGCAGTTGCATCAAACTAGGAAGCACTTCTGCATCAGGGTCCTGAACTTTCTCCTTCCAAATAAATCATACTTTCTGGAAATACAATTTTGTTTAAGTGCCCTGAATCTAGTTTCCAATGGTGTTCAAGCTAGTATCCTCCAATCCAAGCTAGTATCTTTGCATGTGCAAAGTTACATGCACAAACTGTAATGTTTAGAAACTCCTGTCTAGATTGTAGTAGAATCTACAGGCCATGAATTAGATGAGGAGCCCATGATGCAGGTGCCTTGTATACAAAACTGCTGTTTCTAGAAATTTGCAATCTAAAGCCAAGTGCTTGGCCCGTGGGCTTACCTATTGCACTTATGCTGCATACAAAAGCAGTAAGGAAAAAAAAGGAATTATTTCTGTTTATAGTGACAGAGCTTAAGCACAGAAAATTTCACTCTATTCAGTAAAGTGCTACAGTAGGCACACATTTACTTTTAAGTGAACACTTGATCTAATTCCTATTCGGTGAGTTTATACAAGTATGTTCTTAGAATCTAAATGAATGAAGTAATTCACAAGCTTTAAAACTTTTCAGAATTCTTTGTATTCAGTAGTAAACCCTTCTATATATGTATAGAGCTGAATGTATACTTAAAACTGCAGAGCTCAGCTTGGGTCCGAATGGTTTGTTTATGTTCTGTACTTGAGCCATGAACTGAATTTAATTTCTGTGATTGCAAATCCAGCCTTTACCATAAAAACCTCTCTAATGATGAATTTACATATGTGAAAACTACATAAATGAGTAAAATTCACATGTAAAAATTCTCTTATTTTGTATTGGAAAATAATATTGCAAAAAATCAAATCCACAAAAGGATCCTAGAGAGAGACTCAAATCACAGCCTAAAGTATATCTATAATTCACACTCTTCTGAAGCACAGAAATGTTTTTTATTTAACATGGAGGCTTTATATTTGCTATTTTACCTCTGTTTATAAATCCAGCTATGAACTTTGGTATATGAAACCATTTTGGCTGCACTGACTATCTTGCACGTTAGTGGTTTTATAAGCCTAGCTCTTTCAGGTGTCTGCATATCTCTGATATCTCTCCTGTGAGTATTAAGATTTTCACACGTCCTCTTCATTCCATTCCTCAACACTGGCACAGCATTATGTGTCCTCCAGCCCTCCACTACTCCTTGCCCTTAGTGTGCTATTAAATTTGGCCAATAGTTTTCCCATTTCTCTGCCTGCCTTCTGCAGAACTCTAAAATGTAATTCCTCTGAGCCTGGAGCTCTCACTGCTTTGTATAGCTCTAATTGCCTAATTACCTGTTCAGTGCACATTGGGGAAGAATTTTAACATTTTACTTCCTCCATTTGGATGTTGGTTTCTGTCCCTTTTTTACTCTTTTTTTTTCAGTCATGTTAACCTTCTCAGTCTCCAATATCAGAATATCCCAATCCTTCCTTTTCTTTGTTTGCTTTCCATAACTATGTAAATAGAAGAACTTCTTACTGTATATCTTGATTTATCTTGTTATATTTCTTTTATTAGCTGCTTCACTGCAACTGTCCTTACTAATTTTCTACAGTCGTTAATGCTTTTCTGTACATTAATCATTGTTTTCTTTCCCTGGGCCTTTAGGTATTCAGTAAAGATTACATTTTTCTCTAAACACTCTTTGCTTTGTGTTGTTTATGCCCATACTCTTCTTCATACCTGATGTATTTTTACTAAGTAGCATTATTATACATGCATCATTTGTCTTTACTACGTGTATCTTGTACCTATCAGATTGTCTTAAGGAAGTTTTATTTTTATTTTTTATTCTATTTTTACTTTGATTACAAGCACAGAAATATTACCTCCTTTCACAGATTGTCTTTTACCTTTATGTCTTCTAATATATCCTCTGTGTTACTTCATAGGAAGAAAACCACTGTGATGTTGTTTATTTGCAGTGTTGAATGTGAACACTATTTGGTATTATATATGTGCATCTACCTGTCCTTCCAATCTCATTGCCACACTTAATGTACTCCAGGCTTTACCTAGGTAATAAAAATACCCCTTTTCTTATTAGTACTTTGGTCTTTTTGTACTTTTATTTGCTCAGTCAGTTTATAGTCTACTTGCCCTTTCTTTGTTGAGGAATTGTAATAGGTTTCTGTAACTACACTAGTTTGCACTTTGAAACATCTACAATCTCAGTGCATAAAGACTTAAGCTGATGTAGATTTTACTTGATCCTAGTAACCAACCAGTAGATCTAGTAGAGAAACATATTGCACACTATGTGTCTTTAGCAAAACATTAGCAAAATATATGTCTTCTACTGTTTGTGTTACACGTTTATGCCAGATGATACTAAATGATATAAATGCTATGATAACCTTAGATACATTTGTTTCACAATTCACTGAACTCTGACAATTCCCATATTGCAATGCATCCTGATGCCAAGGAGATAGGTACTGACCTACTCCACATTATTCTTTGGAAAATGCTATTCTAATAACTTTAAAAGGTGTAAAAGAGGATTTGCATTGAGTTTTGCATGGAGACCCATCTTATGAGAAAAAGAAAAACTAAAGAAGAAGCAGTCTTGTGTCAGAAAGGCTGTGATATTTCAAAGAGAATTAAAGGTGCATGCAGATATTCAGAATCATTCTCTGATATTACACAGCTGAAGTTTGAGATCACTATGAGTCTCTCATGTGAGCACTGTTATTAATTCCAATACATGTTCAGTAATGCTGCTGAAAAACTACTTTGTTTCATATTTCTGTTGAATTTATTCTGTACTATCTCTGTGACAGTATTCTGTTGAGTTTTTCTGTGAACTTTACTGCAAAAAATGTTCTGCTCTAAGGTTTACTGATTTCTAGATTGTAAGGCTTTCTGCAGTATTATTTCAGAACCCTTTCTGATGAAAATTTAAAAAAATTTCAACAGCATTTTCCTTTTGCAGGTACAATAATAAACAGTATTTAGTAGGAGCACACGTAACATTCTATTTTCTAAAAAAATAAATTAAGAAAAATGTTGATGTTAGAAATATTTTCACCAAGCTCATTTTACTCAAAATGCAGGAGATGCACAGACTTTCTCCTACTCTGCCTAGGAATGTATCTTAGACAATGGTTAGTTGCTTATTTTTTCTTTACAGTATTATTTCTTAGACTAACCACTTATGGCAATCTTCCCTTGCTGTTTTCCAAATGGAGCATAAAGCTCTGTCACTTTAGAGACAACATTCAGTATTTTGTCTCTGAAACTGTACTGTTTCCCTTTTACACCTTTCAAAGTATACATATGTTCATTGCTGATGCTTTCTTTGGTGTGGATCACTGTTCATACATCATTTATTTACATCTGTAATATTTTCCTAGCAGCAGTATTTTCCTTCCTGCCTGTGGGCTTGCCTGCCTGCCTGCCTGCCTGCCTGCCTGCCTTCCTTCCTTCCTTCCTTCCGTCCTTCCTTCAACCCTTCCACCCTTCCTTCCTTCCACCTTTCCTTCCTCCATCCCTCCCCTTTTGCTCCCTTTTTTTAAAAAATGATAATCTTACTATGCTGACAATCCTGTTTATAACACCCTGTGAAAAATAGTATTTCTCTTAAGCACATCAGTGCTGTGCAATGGTTTGACAACTCACTCTGCTTTAAAGTGAGTTGAAGATTTTAATTTTTTTTTCTATGCAGCCTCTTGACTCTTCAGTGCATCCTATTTTACTTTTAACAACAAAAAAAGATTGTTTAATGTATTTTTTTTTCTTATTTTTGTGGGGCATGTTTGCTGGTCTTTGAACATTAGGATCATCAGTTCTATTACTTTGTAGACTTTATATGCCCTTAGTTGCAGTGAACTAAAAACATCTTTTAAGATGTTAACGGCTGTTTGCAAGGTGTGCTTTTTGGTATTAGTTGAGTTTGTAATGGTAGATCTAACCTTGCTTGCTGAATGCTTCCTGATGTAGCAGACCATGCGATGTGCAGATGGTGGAAGGAGGGAAACAGATAGTAATCTCAAGAGAGACTAGAGTATGTCCATAAAGTACAATGCACTGCTGTGAAGAAATCCCAGAGCTCTGAATGCGATAGTTTTGGAGCTGGAAATAATGTCACATGTAAGGCAATTGAGGAGCCAGGCTTGGCACTATTGGATATCGTGTGGATATATTAGTACCCTTGGCACTAATTCAGTCATCTCTAACAACAGCACTGCTATGAAACATCTGTTCTTAATTTCCTATCCATTTCTAATCTGTGGGATTAATGCTGTATGCTTGAAGAACTACTACACAGGCTGTGTTGTGTATAATTGGGAGGATAATCTGGATTTGTGCAAGTGGGTATGTGTTTTGAAAGAATTTAAATGACACTTACGGTAAACACATTTTTCCCCATTAAAAAGTGCCAGCCGTAGCTCGTGTACTCCTGTCCCACTGCAGCCCCTTCTTGCAGCTACTGAACAAGCCAAAAACCAGACCTTCACCTTCAGGAGGCCTTCTTTGAGTCAGTGGGACTTGGCTTACCAGTCAAGGTCCAGGTTCAAAATTTCCTTCTAACTGTCAGTCATGCAGATTCAACCATATTTATTCAAACAAACATTTTTTTCTTTGCTTTTACACAATAGCAATTACTACATTCCTGGAGTTGGAGAGCAGCTTGTGACACTGCTGTATAGAATGGGTCAATGTAGTGACTGCAGATGTGTTACCTGAGTAATTCTCTACTTTATCTTTTCATAAATTGAACAAACAATCCCACTATCTCTGAACGTAAATAATTATTAGTTTACCATATGATTTGTATAGATACATTTTAGCTTGTGGCTCTGTGGACAACACATTGCTCCCCTTTTTCATACAGTGTGTAATCAATGAACTAAGTTAATGCTGTTGATTTACATTCTAATATTTTCAAAACAATGGGATAATCATTAGTATGAGCATGTAATGATAATAAACATTTTGATTGTATCTGGTAATATTTTTAACTAGAATGTATTTCCACTAAGTGTGGACAAGTCTGATACCAGAAATAGAGTGAAGTAACCATTCTTTTCACTATACTGTTAATAAATCATTGTATCTATACTTTCTGAAGTCAGTGGAGTGTCTTCATTTTACACTGGAGTCTATCCTATAAGCTCTTTCTTCCATTGCTTTCTTTGAGATCAGCCACCTGCTTCAGAGAGAAGATGTCAGAAACAATTACTATGCTACAGCAAAGTGTTTTCTTAAGTACTCCAGATTTATTTTTGTTACAGCTAATCATAAAAAGAAATGTGCAGGAGCTAAATCAAATAAAGAGTGATTCAGAGACAGTAAGTATTTTAAATTGCTGGATAATATTGTGAAGTTGACATTCAGGTTGTATGTGTTTGTGAATGCCCACATATTGTAAACCATCACAATTTATACACACAAACTGTGCAAGTTACAAAAGCGTAACAATATGTCTCTTTCATGGTTGTACTGACATAAGAAAAATACTTCAGATTGACTATCACAGCCTACAGTGTCATCCACAATTACTCTTATAAAAAAACATGTCTCTGTGCAGAGCAATGGAATGTAATTTAGTTTATGCTCTGTCTTACACTTTTTTTAGTATATGAAGAAATATGTTTTTAAGTCATAGGCAAGCAAAAGAACTGGCATATCTTAGCAGATCCTTGGCTGCAGATTCAGATTTGATGCTGTCATTGGCAGAGTGTTGCCCTTGGGCTCAGTCTCTAACTGAAGGGACCAAGGCAGGCTTGCCTGCCTTGTCTTCTGGACATTGTTTTCTTGTGTAATACACAGAGCACTTAGTAGTCTGTATAGCACAAACCAAAAGGAGAATGGTATTATTTTACTTTCTTATACTTTTATCCCCACTATGGGTTCACCTTTTAAAATAGAACCCAGATGAAAGTGTACTATGAATATCAGTCTCTGAAATTTCAGCTGTTTTACCACTCAAAGTAGCAGATTGTAATGATAATTTTTTTAAATGAGATACATCTAACTGTATATTTTGACTAGATAGGATAACTGCTGCTGACCAGTAGCTTTGTAACGATAGCTGTGTTCTGGGTGATGATAACTACTGATGTTCTGCTATGTTTTTCCATTCTTACACTTTGTAGAATGAGAAAATCATAGAATGGTTTGGGTTGGAAGGGACCTTAAAGATCATCTAATTCCACCACCTCTGCCATGGGCAGGGACACCTTCCACTAGATCAGTTTGCTTCAATCCCCATTCAATCTGGCCTTGAGGCAGCATTCACAACTTCTCTGGGCAACATGTACCAGTATCTCACCACCTTCACAGTAAAGAATTTAATCCTAATATCTAATCTAAATCTACCTTCTGTCAGATTAAAGCCATTACTGCTTGTCCCTCCACTACAACCCTGTGTAAAATGTCCCTCACCAGTTTTCTTGTAGGCCCCCTTTAAGTACTGAAAGGCTGCTGTTACATTTTCCCAGGGCCTTCTCGTCTCCAGGCTAAACAACCTCAGCTGTCTCAGTCTGTCCTCACAGGGGAGGTGCTCTGGCCCCCTGTTCATCTTCGTGACCCTCCTCTGGACCCACTCCAACAGGACTTATGTTGGGGCCCCAGAGCTGGACACAGTACTCCAGGTGGGGTTTCGCAAGAGCAGAATAGAGGTGGGAGAATCACCTCCCTTGATGTCCTGGCCACACTTGCAGCCTAGGATGTGATTTGCTTTCTGGTCTGCAAGTGTGGCTTGCTGGGTCATGTTCAATTTTTCACCCACCAACACGCTAAAGTCCTTCTCTGAAGGGCTGCACTCAATCCACTCATTGCCCAGCCTTTTTTTGTGCTTGTATGTGACCTGACCCTGGTGCACGACCTTGCACTTAGCTTGTGGAACTTCAAGAGGTTTGCATGACCCCACCTCTCAAGCCTGTCAAGGTGCCTCTGCATGGCATCCATTCCCTCTAGCATGGTGACTGCACCACACAGCTTGGTGTCATCAGCAAGCTTGCTGAGGGTGCACTTGATCCCACTCTCCATGTTTCTAACAAAGATGTTAGCACCAGGCTCAATACTGACCCCCAAGGAACACCATTTGTCACTGCTCTCCACTTTGACATTGAACCATTGACCACAAATCTTTGAGCGTGACCATCCAGCCAATTCCTTATCCACTGAGTGATCCATTCATCAAATCTATATCTCTCCAATTTAGAGGCAAGGATGTCATGCGGGGCAGTGTCAAATGCTTTGCACTAATGCAGATTCATTATATCTGTTTCCCTTCCCTTACCTTACCAATGCTGTAATCCTGTTGTAGAAGGCCATCAAATTTCTCAGGCGTAATTTGCCCTTAGTGAAGCCATGTTGGCTGTCACCAGTCACCTCCTTATTTTTCATGTGCCCTAGCATAGTTTCCAGGAGGAGCCATTCCATGATCTTGCCAGGCACAGAGGTAAGACTGACTGGCCTGTAGTTCCACAGGTTTTGTTTTTTTCCTTTCTAAAAATGGGGGTTATATTTCCCCTTTTCTAGTCAGCGGGAACTTCACCAGACTGCCACGGCTTCTCAAATATGCTGAATAGTGGCTTAGCTACTTCATCCACCAGTTCCTTCAGGACCTGTGGATGCATCTGTTACAAATAGGACTGGGCAAACCAGGGAGTTGTGGGGGTTCTGAGATCCCCTCAGGCTAAATTAAGGTGAAATGACACCAAGCAATTGGTTAATCATTTTATTTATGGTAGAAGCAACATGAACTTGGACGGAGAATCAACCTGGACTGGGAAGGTGTAATGGTATGTAGCATGGGTTCTATTAACCTGTTTATAAGGAGAGAAAAGGCAAAGAGAAAACAAAAAGAGAGTTATTACCACCCTTGGTGACACAATGACAATGACAGGTGGGGTGTTCCTCAGGTAGCAGGTACACACCCATGCCTTGAAGTGGCATCTTTTATAATCTGGTCACAACCCTCAAAGGGTCTAGTCATATCCCTTGGAGTTCTTATGTAACACTTGACCTTCTGCGCAGGCACCATTGTGGAGAGTGGTCTTGAGGGGTCCTCTGGGCAGTCAGAAGCCCCTTCCTCAAATAACTGTGTGACCTCGGCCATATATGGAGAGCTGTCAGTCGTATCAGAGCATGGGGCTGTGCATCCTCTTACACCTATGCTCACTGGCTTCTCTCCTTGCCACAGGTTCTTGTTGCTTTGCAGGGCTTGCCCTGCAACAATGCTTGAGACATACATTAACTTTTCCATTCTCTTACAGCATCTCATCAGGACCTATGGACTTGTGCACTTTCAGATTCCTTAGACTTCAGCATTGCTCAAAATTGTATTTAATGCAGATAAGAAACTGTAAAGCTGAGCTAGTGTGTGTGACTCAGAAAAATAATGCACAATTTTCTAATAACGTTTAATTCTTTCAGTTAATCTTCCTTGAACAAACTTCCTTCCACAATTCCTATGTCATAAAAATTCTTTGAATTCCTCTCTTTTCTAGAGATGTGCCTACCCTCCCTGTCTGCCTTCCTCCCTCTCCTCTCTCTTTCCATCTTCTTTGAGTTGATAACTAAAAATAATTTTAGTTTTTGATAGGATAAATACACATAGAATTTTGGAAATGTAATCTCAGTCTCAGGATGGTTACTTTAGAAATAGTAATATTTTTTCCTCTTTTTTATGAATCCTCAAGTAAATCATCAAGATCTAATAGATGTAGATGACTAGCTGACAAGTGGAAAAGATCAATCGGATTGGTAGTTGGTTGTTCTCAAATATTTTAAGCAAGGCTTCTGGATCTGGTCAAGTTCCAGATCTGCTTCAGTAAATTCAAAAGTCAGTTGTACCCTTGCTCATTTGTCTCAGAAGCATTTTGGAGCTCTCCACTCAAGTAGTTCATTCTGAACTTTAAGATTAATTGTCTTTTTCTTAGTGTCTTTATTCACCTCTTCAATCATTTGATCTTCCTAAGATGTCTAGTGATCCATTCTGAACCTCCATTTTTAAGATGGATGAGGTTATTGGGGAGATGCATCATTTGTGCATTTAGGAGACAGTTAAAT
Organism: Eurystomus gularis; assembly: GCA_013400335.1. NCBI lineage: Eukaryota > Metazoa > Chordata > Aves > Coraciiformes > Coraciidae > Eurystomus > Eurystomus gularis. The sequence continues at coordinate 106,925 of VZZY01013046.1, read as the reverse complement.
AGCATGCATAGTTCAGCTTATATGAAGTCCAGGGAGTCATAGTGTGGTTGAAATTCAGGTGTAGCATCCTGTCCCTTTCCCTTGATGCCCATATTAATTCCAGAACAACTTCCATCATGACAATGTAAGCATTTCAAAATGCTGTTAGGTTTCCATTATTGCTATCTCTAAGGAAAGTAAGGCATACTTTGAGTCTATGTGTGTTTCATGAAAATGAGTAATTATAAAAGACTGCATCAAAATGACCTTGGCAGATGTCAACACCAGCACTGCTGATGCATTTAAGTGCCTTTTCTAAGTGGGAGTCATAACTATGCAATTATCCAGTAGTCAAGGAAGAAATTTTTTTCATGCTAAGTGAATGAGATAAGACTTGCAGGGCTTGTCTGTGTGGTTGCAAGGATATCTTTCCATTACTCCTCAGACAGATCTCTGGTGCCAAATTCTACATAATTTTTTTGCAAAGCTTCATCATGGAATTTTTATCAAAAATAAAGAGAAGGTGAAAGATAGACACTGTCATCCTGACTAATATTTTGTAATACAGTAAAAACAACCTATAGAAGGTACAAACCTTTATAACATGAGTATATTATATTAATGGAACATGCATTATACACGTTTTTGGAAGATGGCTTCAAGTTCTGTCTTGTTTGAGAGTGTCTCCCATTAGTCTCAAGAAAGGAAATAATCTTTGTTTCCTAGTTAGAGATGGCTTAACCTAAAAATATTTTGAAGTTGAGCTTCATAGGATAAAGTGTGAAAAACTGTACATTCATCCTAATGCATCCTGGCCAATTTCATCCATTAATCACGATTAGAATTCTCATAAGGCTTAGGCTTACTTAGGTTTACAATACATCTTGATTCCTCCACAATAACGATATTTTATGACTTTGCACACCCTTGACTGGTGTTGACCCTACCTGTGTAAAATATCAAAGCTGGAATCTTTTTTTTTAGTATTTCTTTTATCCTATCTTTAATAACCAGAGCTTGACCAGTTATTATTTTCTATATGTACATTATTTACTTAAATCATACATGTCCATTGTTACCGTTACCACAGAAGTATAACATCAGACATGTTTGAGATAGCTTATCTTTGTTACAAACAGTGCAGTCTATGAGCGCACTCTTCTCTTACCCTTAGTCTATTTTTGGTCACAATGATGTAAAATGAGCTGTAGCTGTAGCTTAATTTCAGCTATCAGATATATTTGTAGCATAGGTCATTGTACAGTTTGTCACAAATGTCAATCTTTAACTCCAAGGTCAAAACAGACATGGTTCATGAATCAGGTGAATTGGAAAGCCTGTGTGGAATCCAACTCGGCGTGTGTCTGATGTACAAGTAGCTTTCTCTCATGAACAGGAATATTAATTAATTAGATATCCTATTAGAAGGTTACCCCTCAAATTGTTATTTCTGGATGTCTTAGTATCCCTACACCATCCTGTCAGAAGCCATGGCAATAACATCACTAAATATATGGGAAGCTTATCAATGGTGTTCTGTGAAATTAGGAGCTTTTAAGAAACTGACCAGAAATAATTGCTTGTAGTGTAAGTGCTTCCTTTAAATGCTGTGTTTGATGTCTGTTAGGATAAAGAGATAGAGTGTATATGTTGTTGCTGGCCAAAATATGTATGAGCTAGATGTGGATTAGAGATGAGCAATAAGTACAAAATACTGATTTTTTCGCCTTCAGAGGTGGGGTTTTTTTAAATGAGCATGCTGATAACCATCCCCTGCTTGCGTTTCAAAGCACTTTTGTCTTATGGACCATAACTGCTCTGTGACATCTGCACATTTTTAGCACATAATTTTGAAAAACTGGCACTGTTATGGTTATGTGACTAACACTGATAATTGCAGTTAGATGAATACAATATGGATTGCTTAATGCTACCTTAGTCAGTAGTTTTCAAAGGAGGATTTTAAGTATAGAAAATGAAAGAAATCTGACTCATTGGCTTAGACTGATCCACAAATTTTGGGTTCAATCAAATACAGTCAGAGATACAGGTGAAAAAGATGTCTTTGATGTCTAAAGTAAGATTAAGTTGACATGCACACATTATATTCAACACCAAAAGGTCCCTGAATAACTCCAAGAAAATTAGTAGATTCAATTAAAAAAGAACAAATTTAGTGGATGTGTGTGTATAGCAATTATATAAATAAATATACCTACTTGAAGGGAGACAATTTTCTGTAAAGGGAAAATTTGCTTCTTGCAGATTCTTATGCTTTGAAAAAGCATACTGGATTTCTTCTACGTGTCTAGAAACATCCCTCACCAAAGAATTTTAAAGCACCTAGGCAGCCTTTTCAGAAGATTCCCTCCACAGATTTATTGTTCTTTAAATTGACTTAAATTATTTAAATATAAATATAAATACAAAATAACATCTAAATAAATTTAAATTATTTAAATACGCATTTCTTGCAAGGAGGGAGATCACAACACAGTTTTGCAAGGGGTCTATACTGGAACCTGTGCTGTTCAAAACAGTCATCATGACTTAGGAAAGGAAGATGAGCAGAGACATGGGAATATTTGCTGATGATACAAAATTATTCACAGCAGATTTGAAGACAGTAAATCTTGTGTGAGATATGTTGGATCAAGGGAACAGTTGAAATTTATCTCGCTCCCCTTACTTTCAGTATCTTCAGGAGTCACCACATATAGGATGTAGAGAAGCAATTTGAATATGCAA
>VZZY01013046.1:58220-104185 GCA_013400335.1 Eurystomus gularis | reverse complement strand
ATGCAATGCCTGTCCTTATGGCATTCCATATTTCTGGAGGTTTGACCAGGACTGCTGAAGAAAAGGACACCTGCAATATACTGGAAGAAGCCAGAAGGAGTGTCATGGAAAAGGGGAAGCTGTTGGACTATCCTCAGAATCTGAAGTTAAACTCAGATTGGATGCCTGGACACACTAGTCTGGTTATAAATTACTTTATTTAAGCAGTCATAAAAACTGATTCTTTGCCTCTGGATATTTGCACCAGATTTGAAGAAGTATTACCATTCCTCCTTNTGAATGAATGGGGTGACTAATTCCTGGCTGTCTGGATCCTCAAGACAAATGTTTGCGAACTCTGTATCAAGATATTCTGAGCTAACAGGCTTGAAATATACGTGAAGTTTTCAACTTTCAACCCATAAGCTGCAGACAGATTTCCTTTGAGACCTATAGCAGATAGATTTGCTTGTCATCTTAGCACTGGGACCCCAATTTTCACCACTAAGGAAAAACCCTGCTTGCTATTTTATTGCTATTATTGTATTAGCTATAAAAAAATTATAATTAGCTCATATGCAAAATAGCATGAGCATACAAAGTAACACACAATGAAATTCCTGACCAAAAAATAAGAAAAGGAACTCGTAAGTATGCAAAAAAGGCAGCATTAGGACAATGTTATTAAGTGAAGTCAAATCATCAAATGATGTAGTCTCTTGGGTGTGTTCTGGAAGAAAGCTCAGCAAAATGTGTGGAACATCCCCAGTGAAGAAACACTAAAATATATAACTGGGATAAGAAGAGGCACATGAATGTTTCCAGTAATACGAGACTATTATACAGGGTGAGTGAGGTATTCCCAAGCTGGCTTATCTCTCATGTCTTTGGTCTTTTCTTACATAACCACCAAACCATTCCAGCTCCATCAGCTGTTCCATTCATTATGAAAACTCATAACTTAGATATAAAGTCACAAACTCCTCATGAATTACTTGAAGTGGTAGGACTCTGCAAGAACAAAATCTCAACATGCAAGGGGAGAGAAAACTTTGGGTGTTGACATGGTTGTGAATTTCTTGTAGGCCTATAAACCTGATGCTACATTTTGAGGAAGAAACAAATCAGTTAACCAGAACATCATACTTTGCACATTCACTTTAATGCATTGTCTTGAAGAATTAAACACAGGAATTAAAGACCTGTCAATTAGTTAGGCACAACAAAGCAGTCTTCAGTGAAATTGAAGGAAGGGAAAAAGAGTAATCTTTCTACTATTGAAAAAGACACCTTAGAAAACAATTTTTTAAACTACATACTATGATAATAGTTCCATATGATGTGTATAAACACATTCATTATTAGAATGTTTCACATTAATGTCTTTAAAAGTGCTTATAATATTGGCAGGTCATATGATGTTATGCATAAATACATGAAATCACAGGCAACAACAGTTGAAAGAGCTTATAACCTTAAGAGTTTTAAGTAAAGTATGCATAATAAATACTTATGGAATTTAGAAAATGTTTATGCTTAGTTTTGTGCTTTTCTTCAAAATGGTAGCCCAGTTCTGGTACCATCTATCTCTAGAGTACAAGCTGTGTTGATATGTCCTACAAAGGGAACTAAAATCTGTTGCTCTCTTATGAGTTCTAACCACTCAAACTTTGGTAATTATTTGATAAAATATTTTGAGTCCTTCTTATGAATATATTATATTTAATTACTACAGTAAACATAGGCAATAGATTAATATTTCGGGAACTTATTATGCTATTATGATAATATTGAGTAACTACTGATTTGTTGGGTGCCATAAATTTCACAAGGAAAATTATGGAATTTGGAGTTCTCAGCCTAGATTAAATAAAATTTAAAATGTTTCTTGACCTTTTCAATGCAGCAGTCTGGAAAGGTTCAAGAAGAATACAAAATGTTTCTAATGCAGAAATATGGTCAACTTAATTTTGGGAGCTAGACTAGCAACTGAGCTTGAGTCTACAGAGACATCTGAAAAGTGGTTTTGTCCTATCTCTTTGGTCTTTAAGATCACTCTATCTGAAGAGAAAATGAATAATAGAAGATAGGACTGTTGATATTTGGGGCTAAACATTATAGATCTCTCTTCAGCAATGAATTTGGCAGAACTTTTTCCATGAAAATGTGAACAACTCCATCATTCTGCATCTCAGTTTCCTGTCTTCCGCTTCTCCTTGGTAGGTCTCATGACTCTCAGCTCTAAGGTCTTTGGGGAATTGAACTGCCATTCTTGGTTGAGATTTCTATACTTTCTTATAATGCAGACAGCACTTTGTCTGGAATTTGGATTCAAATTTGTGCTGGATTTGATTTCAATCCAGATGTTCTTCTAACCATTGTAAAAGCTTGATACCAACTGGACGGCATGCTTTTTTTCTTAGTTCCTGCACTATAGCTGTCTTTTGTACAGAAACAGAGTGACATTATTTCTCTCTCCTTTCATCCACATATTTTTGCCTTTTTGTTTGTGCCTTAAGCTTTACCATGTGGACTATGTACTCTGGTGATAATGTTGACAATATTTAGTGTGACCACAAGAATAATCACCAAATTGTTTGGTGTCAGAATCTTGCAGAAAGTGAGACAAGGTTGACTTAGCAATGGTTGGGACAGAGAGGGACGTTCTGTAAACCTTTTATACTAAGAATCATCAAACACAGGTTATGGAAAATAACAGATATAGAGCAAAAATTCTGAGACATGCTCTACCAATGCCACAAGCAATGTGCCTGCTGCCTTATTCCATTAATCAAATTCCTCTCAGCTTTTCTAATATTGTAAAGTGCAATATAGTACAAACAGTGATTTATTTCTACGTGGCAATATGCTAACTACTGATATATCAATTTAATTTCTTCCTTGCTATTATGGAGAACCTTGTCGTGACTCCTGAGCTAAGGAGTTCGATTTTACACTTAAATCAGAAATTGAACATCTTTGCTTTCTTTGAGCAATACTAAATGTTCTTCACAAAATTGCAAAATTTGCTCTCTGGGCAAAGAGCTGAAGTCATTAATTAACTTATGTTAATTACACTCTGGGTCCTTTAGGAAATTTAGCATCTGTGTCCAACATTTATTTGCCACTATGGAGAATAGCAAAGCAATGGAGAATGTTTCCATGTGTCTATAGGGTTAAAATAGGTTGAAATCTCATCTAAATTCTGCCTACATGGTAAGCAAATTACCTTATTAATTATTATTGTGTTTGCAGTAATTGTATAGGGAACAGTGAAGAACAGCTCAGTAAATTGTTAAACAGGGCTATTGTAACAGCAGAAGTAAGGCAAACAATCACCCAACTGCCTTGTAGAAAGCAGACCAGCCTCATAGGTGAGGTATTCCCTGGGGCAGGTTAACCATATCCCCTCTGCACTGGTTCCTCGTGGCTCTGCTTCCCTGCGTCACTCACCGATTACCACAGTGCGGTGGGGGCTGTGGAAAGGAAGCACAGCAGGTCTGTAATGGGCTGTTTGTGCTTTCAGCGTTAAAAACGGAGGCAAACTAAGGATCAGGTTGACTTTGCTGCTCTCTGGTTAGGCAGCCCAGCTCATGCTTCAGAGCAATCTGCTTGCTTTCCGCTGGCCAGTTGCACCTGGGAGTCTGTCCTTAAAATAAACAGTAGTAATAAAAGCCACTTATTTTTAATGAATTTAATTTTTAATTAGCTAGGCATAGTATATACTAGCATTCATTCTTGATTTTTTATAATTCCTTAGGGAAGTAAAAAAAGAGTGATAAGGCCGGATGTGTATCAATAATTTAAAGAAGTAAAACTTTACAGGAATTTGCAATTACTTCCACAGTAAGGATTCAAGGCTTCCAAATTAAAGTTAATTTACCCTTACAAGAATTCTAATCATTTTAAAATCAGTTGTGTGAGATTAAAGCCATCACACAGTCTTAATTTGGTCCAGCAGTGATAACTAGTGAGAAAAAATTTATCTATATAATAAAGAATATGCCATTAAAAACCAGCTAAATCTAATCTGGGGTTTCAAACTTTAAAATGTATTTTTCATAACCATATGGTTATTACCTTATGTCACTATAAAGCTGAGGTAAGGTTATTGAATGTAGCAACTTAATATGCATTTTATCTGGGAGTTATATACATAATTCATATTTATTAAAATACTTTATTAATATGTCCAAGGTGAGTCAGTTGACCCTGAAAAACCACCATTTTAGGCTTTCTAACTGAAGCTAGTAGGATTGCTCATCTAGTGCCATTGATGTAGCTGATATTACAAAGATCAGAGTTAGCACATAGGTGTATACTGGGATTTTCTCTCTCCATCTCCATCTTGCTGTCTCTCCTTCTCTATCAATGCAGACCTGGTGTGGATAGTAAGACGAAGACAGGACAGTGAGGCCTACCATGACAAGACAGCCTACCATTAATCTGTTTCTGCAATTCTCAATATTCTTTTATTTTACTAGTAAATAATTTTTGAAAACTGCTTAATTTTTCATCAAAGTACAGAGTTTTCCATAGAAAACCTATCAATATAGATAAGCCACATTTTACAATATATTAAAAGAACAAGATTATGCATTCTTGGGTGTAGTTCTGTAGACCTGTGACCAGATCCTTTGTTTGTAGGCAAAAGAAAACCCAGGGAGAAAAAATAAATCCAGGAAGTCACAAAATAGAAATTAATTTAATTAATATTTGCATCCTACATAAATAATTATTCATATGGTATTCTGGCCTATAGGTGGGCAATGGCTGGAAAGAGGAAGATGAGAGGCAGAACTTCTAGTGCAGCTCACTCCATGTGAGAGCTAATTCTGAGGCAGATGCAGCTGTGACAATCCTGTCATCATCCACCTTAGGTCAAGTCAAAAAGAGGATTCTCCTTTTTATTAAAACTTCTTGTTTCTTACTTACTCTTTTTTTTCCTGAAGTTTGGAGGGCATCCTAGAGTTCAGAGTTGATATTAATCTAATCTTGGCATTATTATGAGGATAGAATATTTGACTGTTCACATTCATAATTAATGACAAAGGTGTCTAAGAGGGCACTATGCTTAATTAATGATTTCTGTACTTTCAAAGCAAAGAAACTGCCTTTGAAAGGAAATGTGACATCAAAACCTGTAAGACCTACTGTTGATAAGCCAATAAGAACAGAAAGGAAATTATCAAAGTCTGGACGCATGGCTAAGTGGGGAATGATGTGGGTAGGCTCTAGCTTCTGGCATCTACTTGCTGACCAGAATTGATACTGGCAACACCCCCAGACTCATGATTGTGAATGCTTTCATAAGGCTGCTCAGCTACCGTTTCTCTTTTTCCCACTTGAATACAGTCTTGCCACTTCCAGCCTCCCAGAAATAAATAGTATTGGAAGTGTGGAATACTTAGCTGATGTTATGAAAAATAAGCACCAAAGTCTCCTAGGTTGTTTTCTCTGCTGGTTTTCATCATAAAAGATGAAAACCCAGAAAGGGTAATAGAGAAGGAGATTAGAATTAGTTACCAATAACTAGATAAAGAGAAAAGAAGACATATTGCATCTACCCTGGTAGTTTTTGCTGTCTCAGCTACTTTGGTTATTTCCCAGATACTTTATGATTCAGTCAGGCCAACAAAGCCCTAGCAGAGTTGTAGAAAAAACAGCGCTTGACACTTTAGCATATATTGCTCATTGAAATAAGAGATGCCAGCAAAAGCACTTTTTTGCAAAGGTATCAGTAGGAGGACAGTATTAATAGCAGAGCTATAGCAGTAAAATGAAATCAACTAAATGCTTAATGGATGAAAAGTTTAGTTACAGAGAATCCACCAGGAAAAATAAGTAGACAGGAAGTTGAGGTTTGTGGAAGATGCAAGAAAAACAGGAGGGTAGTATAGATGGTTACAAATGCTCTTTATTGTTCAAGGTTTTTTCCTCACTAGCTATTTCTTGTACTTATAATGGCACGTAGCAGTGGATCTGATAGAAAAACTAACCATGTAAAAAATAAAACATGTTAAAAAGTGTCTGTCATATGTTGAAATTAGGAAGTATACTTCACTTTGGAATTGAAAAGACCTATAGAAGTAGTTTTTGAGCAAAACAGGAAACTTTGCTTTTGTGCTGTGAATACAACATAGCCTTTAAAGATCACAGGCACCCTGCCAGCTGGACTTCCCCTTGTGAGCTGTCCTTCAAAAAACTAAGTATTTAGTGTATCTGAACAGGCAATAGGATTTTTTTTTTTCAAAGATGAAGGGTCAGTTCTCCTTTTGGGATAGGTTGATATGTAATTCACTTTGATGTACTGTGAATTCTACACAAAAAATTCTCATATATGATGTTATCTTCCCTTCGAAACTCTCAGACTCTGCTTCTCCCCATGGGTAAAGATCGTTACTCATGTACTTCCTCACTACAATATGATTAGCAGATCAAACAAGGCAGAAATATTTACCTGTGGTAAAGAGTTATGTAATACTCTTCATCTGAAGTAGTAAACTTTCTTTTCTGGTAAGTAGGAGGTTATAGGAATAGCAGTCTTTTCTGTATGCCTAACTTCTGAGTTGACAGAATTCAGTTCATTCATAATTCACACTTGAAAAATATGTTATTTTTAACACTAAAAAGTTACTGATATTTTAATCAAAATTAATATTTTCACTTAAAAAAATAACATACTTCAAAATTGAAACAATTATAAGTCCCTTCAGGATGAGCCTTGGTAATACAGTAAGGTCCTTTGCAACTTCTCCCATGACTTAACCTTCTTCTGTTTTTTTGATTCAAAGTAATTTTAGCAGGGACCCACTGAATAAAATCTCATGAATTTACATGGAGTTCTAGAGCAAATCTATCAATCTATCATCTTCACACACCTAAAGTGGAGAAAGGAGGCTGAAGGAAGTTATTGCTGTCAGAAAGGTGGCTGTATGGCCCTGGAAAACATTGAGTGATGAAGGAGGGAGACAGTGAAACAAGTCTGAGGTGGTGTATGAAGAGTTTATTCCTGCTGTACACTTTGACTGTTCCATGTCTAAACTGTGATGACAGACACTGTAACAGGTCAGTGTTACATCATTGTGCAAGGTGGATATTAGCTAATGTAACTTGGTAGCTCTTGATCGTTCTGCCCCACAACTTCCTTTTCAATCCTTCCACCCATGAGAGATATGGCTGTTGCTCACTGCTTTCAGTAATAAGGATAGGGCAGGCAATCAGGACTTGCAGGTTGAAAACTCATTTGTTTTCCTCTTAAAAACGTGTTTTTATCTCTCCTAATTCAGAAAACCAGTAGACAGCATTTGTTATAGTGGTTTTGTCTTTCATATATCTCTGGGAACAACAAACAAGATAAGATGAGAAAATCAGACCACTTGCCGCCTGGGAAAAATGAATCTTTGTGAAAGAAACATACCAAAAATTCTCTTTATAAAGCCACTCTCTACAAAAATTGTTGTATGAAATGAACAAGCAGAGTTTCCTGCAAGTAAGATAGCTTTGGATAATTGAGATCTGACACATATTGCATATCTCTAAAAATAATTTAATCATAGTCTGATCAAAGTTTCATAAAACAGATAGTGCCTTACATTTGCTGGAGGCTTATGACAGTTAATTATAATTTTGATTATACCACCATGCTTTAGGCTTCTTTTTATGTCAGAAGGATTGCTTCTCCTATTAGAAAGAAGTATACCGTAGTTTACTTTTACTTTGCTTTGATGAATTGCCCCTAGAGGACGGGTACCTGATGCTTACTCATTTGGGTGCACATGTTTAGTAATGACTTTGAATGACCAACACAGCATAGATAATCTTTTTTTATTTTAACTGTGTCACATAATTTATGGACTGATTATGTGTGCTTAGTCAAAGTACACACAAGTAAGACAGCTGTGCTCTACTTTTGTTTTACCAGACTTAGCAAGTATTTTATTTGCAATAAAGAAACTGAAGGGCTATCAAAGTGGTATACAACCATCTGCTTCCAAAATTAGTTTCATATAAAGGATTTAAGCCTTGGTGATGCTTTTCTTGTGCAGGAAACTAAAAATGCTCCTTTTTTTTTTTTTTTTTTAGTATTAAGTATGCAGAGTATTGTTAACAACACGTAGCTTACTCCTGTCTCTCCTAATCTCAGTTTGTGAGCAATGCTCTCCTATATAGCACAGGTATAGTTACAAGTTGAAGTTTGCTTGAGAAATAAATTGTAACGCTAATACTTAGAAAAGTGCTGACTTCCTGATTAAATTACAAGCAAAAAAATATGATACATAACATGTGGTAATAATAGCATAAAACATAAAGTTGTTAAAGGCTGGTAGATGAGAGATTGGGTGTTAGGGAAAGCCAATGGAGCCACCTGTGATATTTGCTATACTGAGATACTACTGCTGTGATACCAGCTCCAACTTGTTAGACCAGCAGGAAAACCCATTAAAGCCCAATATATTAAAGCATTCAAGATAGTCCTATGAAAGTAAAATGTGACTTACCACAGGGCTGTTGATTTTATTGTGAACAACATGATGTTTGAGGAAGGTTCACTATAGAGACTTAGATTCTGAAAGTGGCAATTAGGCTACTAAATCCAAATTAAGCATCACTGACATTCAAAAAATCCCCTTTAAGTTGCTGCAATTCCTTTGTGATGCCTCAGGTCCCCCAACACTGAATTTTCTTCCATGACATGTATAGAGCTGCCTAAAACGTTAATTACCTGGCTTTTTCTGTATCCTTAATATGTGAGGGATGTAAAAATAAGGCATTTTCTCATTTTATCTATCTTGGACTGCATGAGCCAGGAGGTTTGATCAGAGTGTACTGTATGTAAACTTGTGTTTTCATGCCTTAGAAGGCAATGACTAAGAAAAAGAGCTGGAAAATGATGGGAGGAAAAAGGAAGAATCAGGTGAGAACAGATACACTTCTGTCCAAAGGCAGATGGCTGGCCTCAACCACAGGAGAGCCAAACCCAACCCGCTGCTTTGAAGAAAAGGCTTCAGCTTCGGCATGCCACCGTTGAGAACACTCTAGAAATAGACAAATGGGTCTTCTGCCGTACAACTCTCTTTCAACATTGTTAGTGATGTTGCTTTATTTTGTATAAAGCACATAAATTTTTGCTGGGCTTTAAAAAACTATTACAAGTCATTAGCTAGAAATAAGCTAATGCTGCAATGCAAACTAATTAGCTGTTAGTCGTGGTATTGGACTGGTTATCCTAAATTAAAGTCCTTTCTCTAGTGACTACCCTACACAAACAGGAACAGCTTCAACAAAAAAGACTCAACAGGACTGTATCTCACCTGCTGTGGGATGACATGCTTAGAGATGACGATGCCTTTGGAAGGAAAGAGACTGGGTCCTGACTCTCTCACTGATCAGGTGCTCTAAGAGAGATGGGAGTATTTCTTAGCTTTTTGCAAAAATGTAAGAATGTTTAGGTTGGGCAAGAAATCTTCATTTGTTAGACAACCTTGGCAACTCCTTGACACCTCAGGTTTAGGATTGTTCTGGATGTTTCTGTCCAGTAGGATTTAAGCATCTGTTTATATCTCCAGCTGCTCTATATTTAGGATCAGTAGGATCCCGGTTTTGAATCTCACTTGTTGGAGTGTTTGCAAAAGTCCAAATTTTTAGATCAGATGACTTTTTTTTTCATAAAATGACAGTTTAGGCTGTGTAGCATGTTTCTTTATCAGTGGCTGTGCTATGTGGTGGATTCTGTTAAATTCTGGGATTTTGTAAAATCCAGGGTGATATTTTAGTGTATTGCTCTGTAAAGATTATAGCCACTTCTCCATGTTATTCAATGCTAAAATTTCAAAACTTATATAGTACTCCTAGAGATTAATATAATTTAAACAATATGAAGTATATCATACGATCATAGATAGTATCACATTTGCAGAGCAATGGGTTTGTTCCCACTTCCTCTGTAAGACACGTATATATTAAAATAGAGTTGGATTTATCTCCCAGGTAGTCTGAGAAATGGAAAAAACTGTCCTAATACCTGCTTCTGTTTATCTTTAGCAATGGCAAAAGGAAGTAGCACCTAGCAGCAAGGCCAGGAATTAGGAAGAGTGTGACAGGCAGCTAACAGAAACCTCTGTCACATAAAAATGATAATAAAGATGTTTAGGATCTGCAGGATATGGAGTATTGTTTGATAATTTCCAGACATGACAAAAAGTGGCAGTCAGCTCTTAGACACTAGTTAGTGATAAAATAATATTTTATGTAGTCCTAAACAAAGTGCAGCAGTTAAGATTTTTCTATATGACAACTGGAACAGATCTTTTGTATATTGTATGTGAAAATTCAGAAATGTGCCAGTGGAAAAGAGAACATCAAGTGTTGTTCAAATTAAAAATAGCATCAAAGATCTTTCTAATAAGAATTATTACTTTGCCTTCATTCCAGCTACAACCAGTGGAGTTGATAGACAGTGATCCCTCTCCCATGACATAACAGCCCCCTGGTTATGTCAGTTAAAACTTTCTAAGAAAACTATGTTAAGCTTTTAAGGTTGTTACCAAACTGGGATTTCTGTGTAAATGATGGATTTTGGGAAAGAGAATACGCTGTTTGATGTGGCCTGAGAGAGCTATATAATGTTTTTCAGTATGTTCTTGGTATCCATTGATTTTTCTTCTTGAAGAACTCAGTTCAAATTTATTCTGTCATCTTGTAATATTGCTTAATTAGCTCTCAATTAATTTAAAATAACTGGACTTTGGTTAACTTTCAGTTCCCCAGAAGCTCTCTAGGTCCAGCTAAACTAGCCATAGTGTCATCTTTTATTTCCTACATTTTCTACATTCTCATGAAGTGGCTGAGTCAGCAATTTCCTTTTTTTTTTTTTTCATAATCACATTACTGTGCATTTTAGTGTGTTTTTCACTGATAACAACATTTGCAAGATCGTCCAGTATTTTTACATTATCGTTCATTACAGTTTTGTCTGGGTTTTCTTATACTTGACACTGCTTGCAGATCAACCAGGGCATGCTATGGCTGGTTTTGACATGCACTAATCTATACTGACTTCCGGCCAATTCAGTAAATCCAATTACAGTAAGACTAATTGTCCCTGGGGCCTGGCTACATATCCTGCACTCTGGACTGACAACTTTGCTACCATCTATCTTTGTTATAACAAGTTCTGGGAGAATATCCTTTTTCCTGCACAGCCATAAAACTTGCAGTTTCTCTTCTCGGTCCTCTTCTGACAGCCCACTTATAATTAGCCACAATCTCTCTGTGATTTTTTCCAAAATCCCATGTAGTTCTTTTTCCATCAATTTATGTCCATGTATATCTTCTTGCTGTCTAATGACTTGTTCTCAGTAGGACTATATTCCTCATTTAGTTTTGGAACCTGATCAAAGATCTCTCTCATATATTTTTCTACAATTACATACTTTTGTTCCACAGTATCCTTGATACTTTTCAGGCTACTTCTTTATATGACACCTGTTCTTAGTCTGCTGTCTGTATATCTTACATAAATACCAAAATTGGAATTGAATGGGATAGTGGGAATCTGGGTTCAAACATATATCGAATTTTGCTACTTCAACTTTGTTTTCAAACAAAGACTCTGTAATTGCTAAAGCATTCTTTCTGTAGTCTTTACCTCCCTCATTATGAATCTTTTGCTTCTCAAGGCCTCTTAACAGCTTTCAGTTCCCAAATCGATGTTCTATTACTCCTTTTTTGTACTCCTACTGCTGTTACATTTGTACAGTTCCTTTGAGCATCATAAGATACGTACATGGTTCAACCTGAAGGTTATTTCTTTCTCTTTGAAAAATGGATAAAAATGTGACCATTGAATCAAAATAAATTAAATAAACACTGTAAACACCTGAAAAGGAGAGATAACAAAGAACCAGAATGACAAGGAATCAGCTTGGGAAATTCTATGCTTTTATCTTCCTTTATCTGACACTTTACCGTCACACTCTAGCAAAGATTTTTCATAGCTATAATAATAAATACCACAAACATTCCATGAATCTTTATCATTTCAGGCACTCTTAAAATTCACTCATAACACACTAATATATAGCTTCCTATAATCTACCCAACATACGTGAAAGGTTTTTCACTTTCTTCAATACATCTTTGCCACTATAAAATCATTCTTCACCATTTCCCATTCTCTGACAACCCTCAACTATTATAATTTCTAGTACTGAATAAATACCATTACACTAAAAAAACATCACTGATGATTCTCAGAGAGTTCTTTCAGATCATACACAAATGATTTCTAAGTTTCAGGCTTTTGGATTCCATTGTGTCTGTCCTCTGTTCATTCTAATGAGCATTCCTTCTTTCTTGTTCACTTCCTGAAGCACTATAGAAGGTCTGTTTTTACTTTAGTACTTTAAAAAAAACCAATCAAAACAGTTGCCATATTCTCAGTCTTCTTTACCAAATGAATAGAAAAATATACAAAGATCATTTCCAAATATTGCTGATTCTCAGTCTTCAGTTTTGCTGATCATCTCATCAGCCTCAGCTCTACTCAAATTCTGCTTGTTCATATATATTATTACTGACCTGTCACTTTCTTCTTTATTCTCTATCTTTTATTTCAGCCACTGGATCTTCTCACTGATGTCTTTTTGATGACTGATTTATTTATTTCTCACAACATTCTCTAATACTCCTTTATGGTCAGGACTACACCCTAGATTGAGTCTTGCTAATTTTAGCAGTCATCCTTTTAGGTTATATATTAATGGCTCAACAGCCTAAGTACTCTGCAGCACAGAAAATGTCCTTCTGCTATTTTGCTCAGCATAGAAAGATTTTCTTTATCAGATTGTGATAATTTATTTTGCTTTTTCCTCTTATTGTTTTGGTTCCCAGGAATATCCACCTGCATTTGCAAAATACTGCTTTAGTAATGTTGCCAGCAGCAACACACAGTCTTTTGATGTTTCTATAGTTACTTAATGATGAGCTAGTCCCACTTCACTAGCATGATAAAACCTGCTAGGCTACATATTCAAAGCCACATCTTTATGAATTACTTTGCCATTTTTATTTTATTCTACTTCACTCACTGTGTTGAGAAAGATATCTTAGGTGTGCAGGATTCTTGCTTCTAGATCCAAGATCCCTTGGCAGATTTGTTGTACCGTTAACCTAAAACCAGAGTCTAATAGTGGATCAAAAACTCAATTCTTGTAAGGAATGTAACCACAAAGAACTAAGTAGCTCTGACTTTAACAGCTAAGAGTGCAATTATAAAACACAGAGCTATGCTATTAACTTATTTATAATTGTTATTATAATTTTACTTTTAAAAGAATCATTTTAAATATGTGTGTCTCAGATTCCCTGCTTGTATTTGGTTTGTGTGGCAAGGTTTTGGTAGTGGGGGAGGTTACAAGGGGTAGCTTCTGTGAGAAGCTGCTAGAAGCTTCCCCTGTGTCTGATAAAGCCAATATCAGCCATCTCCAAGACAGACCCACCATTGGCCAAGGTGGAGCATATCAGCAATGGTGGTACTACCTCTGTAATAACATATTTTAAAGGGGGGTGGGGGGGGAACCCCCACTGTGCAACAGTAGCTGGAGAAAGGAGTGAGAATATGTGACAGCAACAAATCTGCAGACACCAAGGTCTGTAAAGAAGGAGGGAAAAGAGGTGCACCACAGCAGAGATTCCCCTGCAGCCTGTAGTGAAGAACATGGTGAGGCAGACTGTGCCCCTGAAGCCCATAGAAGTTAATGGTGAAGCAGGTATCCACCTGCAGCCCTTGAAGGACCCCATGCTGGAGCTGATGGGTGTCGAAAGGAGGCTGTGACCCCATGGGAATCTTGTACTGGAGCAGGCCCCTGGCAGGACCTGTGGAGAAAGGACCTCATGCTGGAGCAGGTTTTCTGGCAGGACTTGTGACCCTGTGGAAGGGGCCCACACTGGAGCAGTCCATGAAGATCTGAAGCCCATGGAAACAACTCACATTGAAGAAGTTCATCCCATGGGAGGGATCTCATGTTGGAGAAGGGGAAGAGTGTGAGGAGTCCTCCCCCTGAGGAGGAAGGAGCAGCAGAAAAAATGTTCGATGAACTGACTATATATAACCCTGACTCCCCATTCCCCTGTGGGGAGGAGGTAGAGAAATTGTGAGAAAAGTTAAGCCCAGAAAGATAGGAGGAGTCAGGGAAAGGTGTTTTCAGATTTGGTTTTATTTCTTATTACACTACTGTAATTTGATTGGTAATAAATTGAACTAATTTCCGCAGATTGAGTCTGTTTTGCCTGTGCTGATAATTGCTGAATGATCTTTCCATGTCCTAATCTCGACCCATGAGCCTTTTGTTTTATTTTCTCTCTTCTGTCCAGCTGAGGAGGGAGAATGATAGAGCAGTGTGGTGGGCACCTGGCATCCAAACAGCTATAGAGCCTTTCATGCATCTTCAAACCAAGACCAATTAATATTTAATCTTTAATGTGTTTGCTCTTGGACCACCACTTAATGTTTTTCGCAAGTTCTAAAAGCTTTCCTCTTGCCTTATTTAATTGTGTAAGGCATCATAGTCTGTATCTGGCACTTTTAGTGATAGAATTCATTGTAAAATAATGAAGTTGTAACAACATAGAGCATCTTTGGGTGCACCTGTTGGAAAAAATGACTTTCAGCTAGACATTCATAGAAACCAAAGAAGGGTATGTTAGTCAGTATGTGTGACTTTTATCCTGAAGCTATGTGAAACACCATTAGTTTTTCCATGTCAGCTGAAGCAGCCAAGAACAGAAGTTGCAAAATCAGGTATTTTCAGGGCTAGATTTTAAAACCTTTATTGTTTATCTACTGCTATTCAATTTAGGCAAACAGAGTGAGGAGAATAAGTAACCAATTCACAAAGAACTTGAGGGCTCTTCACTAGACATGTACACTAATGACATTTTTTTGTCTGAGATGTTTGTCTGCACATGGGCTGAGGAAGTACAACTTGACTCCAGTGTCATATGCAAAATTTTAGGAGTATGAAATTAAACTGGACAATTGACACTTCCAGCTCAGAAAATGGATTATCTTAGTCCATTGTTATGAGCCTGATGCTAAAGTTCTGTCTAAGCCAGTAGCTGCTCTCTGTGATGTTACACTGCCCTGTGAAAACTGTGGGTGCATGATCTGTGTTTCGCTGTGCTGCTGTAAGATGAACAGTTAATTATTTTTTCTTGGTGAAAAATAAAAGCCCCATCACAAAAACACACCAGAAGAGAAGCAAGAAGACTGAGTACTATCAACTGTGGAGGGATGTAGCCAGCAGCTCTCCAAGACATAACACTACTGCTCTAAATGAAAGTGAAAACTGGGCTCAAACTTTATCTCTATTTGTGCCTTGTATATTTAATTGGGGAGAGATACTTTTATTTAAGACTCAGAGCTGGTTAGGGACCTAGGTTTGGCAAAGCTGGCAACATAATCAAACCTAGAGATAACTTTACAGATTAAGTTATATTCTCTAAAGAAGACTGAGAGGAAGGAAGAGCCTCTGTTCTTTAAGTTTCTTAAGACTGTTTCAATTTATACTTTAAATATTTCTGATAAAAGGTAAATATTTATACACTAAGTGTATTTTTATAGTTCACCCTCTATTCTAAAGGGATCTAGGGAGCTGTTACTGAGACATTTTGATTTAGTCATTGTAAGTTTGAATTCTATATTGCAGGTTTTATTGGAATATTGCTTTATATCCCATTCTAACCTACTTCAAAATGACCCAGACCAATGTATTTTTTTTCAGACCAAAAGGATTTTATGATCATACTGATTGTGGCAATAGTCTGGGAAGATTTCTGAGATGCAGGGTTCTTTGGTCACATAAGGTCAGTCAGAGAACGCATTCAGACATGAAAAGTGGGGAATGAAAAAATGGAAAAGGCAAGCTGATGGTAAACAGCATTAAGAGACAGGGAGTTCTGCAATATTTAAAATAAAAGATTTTTCACTTAGCAAATGTATTTTTTAGCAATGACAGTTTGGACTTTATTCTATGAGGCCACACAAAAAATGAGTTTCAAAAGTCTTTGCAACAGTGAAATAATCAGTCTGGCCAGTTCTGCCATGATATTTTCTAAAACATCCCAAGAATGTGGAAAAATCACCCAGTTGTTATTTGCCATGGATCTGAGCTGGTGGAGCCAGTGAACCAGTTGGTGAACCTCCATGGAGATAGGACTAGGTGCTTTTCAGGAGTCTGTTTTCTCAAAAAGTGTAATGAGATGCCTCAGTCTCTTTACCGTCTCCATCAGCTTTATGATAATTTCTGACCTCTCCTCTGCAAACTCCTGCAAATGTTTGACAGAAGGATGCACTGCACAGCTTCTGAAAATACTAAATAATACTAACATACTGGTTGGATACAGACTAGTCAAAAATCAAAAGTTTATAAACAGATGAGAAAATGCAACATAAAAAAAAAAAACAACACCCTATTTTCCTAACGTGAGAATAATGTTTATTTCAAAACTATAGATATTATTTGGATATCTGCATTCTGTGAAAAGTTGTTGGAAATGTAGATCTAAAAATCCATGCCACAATCTTGTTTTGGGGTCTTTCACATGTATACTTTAAGAAGTAACAATGTTATTTCTGGGAAACAGCGTTGTTTCAATGTCATCTGTGATTGCTTTGAGGAAAAAGGAATTAAACTTTGTAAATACAGGAATATTTACTGTCAGAGCCCTCTTAAAAGGTATTGCCTTCCATATGCAGTCCTACAACTATCAAAGTATTCAACTTGTTCTTCCTCTTCCACACTTATTGCTGAAGAGAAAAGAAACCATAATCCACATTCTGAAGAATATCCAAGTCACAACCTGGAGATTCTGCCTTTGTTGAATAGTAATGAATTTTTGTTTGAATTATATTACTGGTGGTGGGTGAGTCTCTAAATGAGCCTTAGCACCAGGCAGTAGTTAATTAAATGAATTGGTTGTCCCTCAAAAGAAACTGCATTTTCTTAAAACAAAATTAGGTTAAAGGGAAGGTAAATTTAGACAATTTGAACAAATTATAATTATCTACTGCTATGTACCTCCGGGTATAAGGGAATGATTATTTTTAATGACTTTTCTCTTTTTCAATGATTATTTAGATATTATTTAGTCATCTTTCCTCATAGCATAATGCAAATTATATTCTTCCACAATGATGACATTATAATTAAGAAAAGAAGTCACATTCATATTATCCTTTGTATATTTTGACAAAGCACAATTAAAAAACTTTCTATGGGGAACAATAAAATAAATGAAAGAAAATGTCCCATCAAATATTTCCCCTTTGGTATCCCCTGTTAATATTTTTATGAGCCTCTTAAGCTTATCTAAGAGATTTTTAATGTAGCAGGGTATGTTATTAGGTTTGTATTTTTTTGCACAATATCATACATTTCAGTCTTTATCACAGTGGGAACAATAAAATAACAGACCACAATGCATTAGCATCATAAAGAAAATGTAATAAATGGCTTTATAACTGTAGTAAAAGTTGCATGAACACCAGCAGCTGTAACAGAGATGTTGCTACAGCAGCATTTTATGACCTAATAGCACTCAGTGGGCTGATAATATTATGTGTGTGTGTGTAATGCCAGCAGTTTCCAAGGCCTAGATTTCAATTCAGATAAATAATTGAAAGCACTTTTAGACTTTTCTGTAAAATGTTTAATAAGAGATCAAATCCTACCTCCCTGTAGTGGAAAATTAAATAGTTTTTACACGGATTTTTTATGGTGAAACTCTAAATATTATCTGTAGGAAGAGAGGGTATTGGCTTATTTTTTTAAAAACATGGTTGTTAGAAATAAATTATGTTTGCAGGAGCTCTTGTTTGTTTTGTTTCTGAATACTGGTAGTAGAGAATGGTACTTGTTTTTACCCTTGATTTCCATTTCCTGATATTTGGAGACAAGGACTATAATAAGATTTACTGAAATACTTTGAATATGATAGTAATCATGACACAATGTATCTGCATTTCTGGAATGAGAAGAGAACAGGAGGGCTGCAGAAAGGTCAATCTTCAGAAAATTATGGGATTTATAATCATATAGTATAAATGTGCAATTCACCCAGGGTTCTCTAGCTTTTCTCAAGAAAAGAAGTGATAACTATTTTCCTATCTCCTTCTCAGAAGAGATGAAATACAAAATGACTGCTGGGTAAGTGGATGAAAAGATCATAAAGCATACAGTCTACAAGACCATGTTACTATTTAAAGCCCACAATTTTTTTTTACTTTTTAAATAGGATTTTGACATAACTTTCTTCCTCTGTTTCACAAAGGAATTACTTGTTTTTAAAAAGGTGATTGAAAGGGAGAGAAGAATATATATTGCATTAACTACTATACCAAATGATTTTGTTTGGCACATTAACCTGCTCTTTCTGTTCTCACTGTTTGGAATGCTTACATATTAACTACTATAAAATTAGTTGTTTGTCAAGGTGATCCTTCTTTGACTATCTTACTTCTTTTCAAACTGATAGAATTGGAGCAATTTTGAAAGTGTGGATATTCTGAGATCCCATTTATTTCTCACTTGGAAACTCTCTTAATCTTTTTGCTTTAGCCAACATTAAAAGCAGGTGGTATAGAACAAAAAATAAATTCTCCAAATGTTATTTATTTTCCTTATCTTCAATGATTCAAAAAAGAAAAAAAGTCTTATGGTTTATAGCAATGAGCTTTATCAGCATAAAATTATCAAGGTCATATCAAAATAAATTTCTATTTGGATTCTGGAAAGGCTGAAAATACTTAGTTAAAGGATAATGCCTCATGAAGCAGAGAGTACAGAGAAGGATGAGAGGACACTCAGAGGTAAAAGAGAAGGGAGTTGAAATATGTGTGTTGAATTCTTTTTGGAGTTATTGCTTTAATGTGCTTCTGAATTTTTATATTATGGATGTTATAATAGATCATCTAGATCCTTTGAAATGACTTCTTTATTATTTTAAATCTAAATGAATTAATATAGTAATAAAAGGGATGGAAATACCATTTTTTAAAATTCATATATATGCAATGAAAAATCCACAAAATTATTTTTGGA
The DNA here is from genome assembly GCA_013400335.1 of Eurystomus gularis. Classification (NCBI taxonomy): domain Eukaryota; kingdom Metazoa; phylum Chordata; class Aves; order Coraciiformes; family Coraciidae; genus Eurystomus; species Eurystomus gularis. The sequence goes on along the minus strand of VZZY01013046.1, from coordinate 85,103 downwards.
TGGGTCTAATACAGTTTTTGGTGGGACAGAGTAATTATTTCACACTAATCAAATATAAGTAGGTAGGACTTGAACTCATGCACATTCAAGTCAGTTGAAAGATTTTTATTGAGACATTCAATCTTCACATTAAGGCAAAATTTCAGCCACATATATACCTTTTACTGTTTTCTCTTTGAAAAATTGCAAACTTAATTTGGTAAGAAAAAATGGCAGCTTGGTTATCATGTTTAATAGCAACATGAACTATTTAATTTAATAGTCATTTAATTTCAGTTACTTTTAACAGAAAAGTATCTTCTGCTGCTGACACCCTGAACAATACTTGGTGAGTAGAGAACAGTATTGTGGTTACTTTCATTTCTGTTGCAGAGTTTATTTCAGCTACATCTCTGCAACAGTATAAACTACAATTGCTTTAGAATTGCCTTAAGACTCAGAAGTAAGAAACCTTAGGATTTCATATGTCTTCCACAAGAACTTTAACTATTTTCAAGATCATTTGTTCCTTACGTAACAACACAAATTACCAGCTTGCTCTAACACTATCGCCCTCTTCAGAGACAGATGACTCCTTATGAAATCACTGCTTTTAAAAATCATGTATATGCTACTTTATAGGTAAATGCAATATAAAGTACTTGCTTTTGCTGTCAAAGATTGGAAGTTCCTCCTACAAGACAGAAGTTGTGAACAACTGGAACAAGCAAAAGATTTCTTATGAGAAGCTCAGAGACGTGTTTTATTGTTCTGTGGAAAGAAATAAAAGCTCTGTCTGTAAAGTGGATAAGCAAATGCATGTGCACCTTGAATTTGTTATTTAAGACCAACTAATATGAATTTTTACTGAGTGCACATTAGGTACAGGAAGAAGAGGCAAATGGCTGTGTGATTCCTAAGACAGGAAGGAAGCACTGGACTCATAAATATGCTGTTGTGTCATGAGATACTTAACGTACAACAGGATAACATAAACTTGTAATTTCTGTTGATTGAGCTGTAAGAGCTGAACAGTAAATATTCATATTTCTCCATTGAATTGGGTGAACATGGGTTTCAGAAATGAAAGCAGGTATTTAGATTAAATTTAAGAATGCTTTAATTATAATGGTTAAAAAGATTTACAAAGGACATGGTAAGATGTATGTTTTCCAGAATAGCGCTCTCAAGTTTTGTAATAAACACTATATCCTCATTAAAAAGTTTATCTTGGTTTAATAGTTAAATGCGTAAAGACTACCAATTCCATTCACTTACTTAACTTTAAAGAAATATTCTTATGTCTTGTCAGAGAGCGAGAAGATCTAATATAGCTAAGGCCAAAAACTGAACAACATATAATGACTGAGGGAAAAGATACACATAATTAGGAGCTTACACGTACCCACTTTCTGGCTTATATTCAGTGTGATTCTGAGCACAATATATAAAGGCAATGCTGTTAGGATTTTTTTTTAATAGATGCTGTCAATGCTCAATTTTCTTGGCTTTGCACAGCTTTTCATATTGTTGACTATTACTAGCTTTATATACGTAATTTCCTTGTAAGCACAATCTTAATGAAGTGGAAACGAACGGTCCTCTGCAATTTTGAGCTTCCTTTGTAAGCTATCAGACAGTAGGCTTGGACAAATGACCCTTCTGTCCCTAGAGAACTTCTACTCCATCAGTGTGAAACTGATAGTTTGCTTCACGTATTTGCCTACTGAAACTTGGTTCCTTGCTTCTTTTTTCTGAGTTTGGCTGTACACTCGGGTGTGTCTGCAGCAGCTCACACCTTGTGGGTGTGGTGACAGAGGAGGTAGGTGGGAGGGCTCTGAAGAGGTGCTTTTAAAGCTGGTTTACACTGTGAGAGAGAATAAGCCGGTCCTGAGAAGGGAATGAAGTGTCTGCAGAAAGTATTTTGCATCTCAGAAAAAGTGTTTCACATTACATGTTTCTCTCCCAGCCTTAGTCACTACTAAGGGATACAAATGAACCTTTAACTATCAGCATGATATGAAGGAATACATACACTCCTCATTTCATCCAGTGTATGCTCCAAACTGTAATTTTCCTTCCAGGTGCAGATTTTGGTTTATAAAGACCTTTATGGAAACAATCTTTGTTTCCTTAGAAACCACCTCAGACTCATTTTCCATTTATGTTTTATAAAAACAGGCAAAATCACCTGAGTTTTTTTTGCTAAAAGAGCCTGTATGAGGTCTATAAAGGTATCGATGACAGATCTGTCTTGACAACAGCTCATACACCAGGTAACTTTTTTGTTTTTGTAAGAGGATTTACCTTAATGGTGTTTGGAGCATGATTTACCATCAAGCTGTCTTCTATATTTGGATTTTATCTAATGAGACTGATGACTGCTTCATTGTATAAATTTATATTAGTACTTTTGTCCCAGAGTAACTAATATTTTTAGTAATTAGAGTGTTTTAGGTTATATCTTGATGTGTCTTTATGTTTTATTTCTGTATTGTACATTTTTTTCATACAAAGCAAGATAGTTGATATTATTCTGTTGACACATCTTATTTATAATACCTATGCATGTTATTATGCTGATTCCAAAGTATGCTGATCAACTAATATAAATGAGAACAGAAAGCATTTTCCCAAATAAAAAACCTGAAGTTTTGTATTATTTTATATTTTAGTCTGTATGTGCATACGTATACAATATATTTGCATTAAGTAAATGCTCCATTGTAAAATAAACAAAGTGCAGAATTAAGTTTGTATATTATAGTTTGTTTTATCGTCTCCTTATTCTTGTATCACCTTCTGTACAAACTGTACTTTTTATCTTTCTGCAAGTGACATATAAAGTGTTTTCTTTTTTTTGTTTGTTTCTTTCTCTTTTTTTCTTTTTCTTTTCTCTTTTTTTTTTTTTTTTAATTTGGGGCTCACTCAAGTGAAATATTTGAGCATATGCTTAGTTTTGTGGTCCAAAGTTAAGATTAAAATATGTGCGTGCACATCTTCTTATTTTTTATATCAGAACTGATTATTTATTATATATTTCTTTATTAAAGCTGTATTTTATGCTTGATCCCAAATGCCATTGTATGTGTTTTGTATTCCTCTGAGCAGAGACATTCAAGGTGGCCATGTAGGAATATTTCAACTTTTAATCCTTGCTGCCTTCATTTCACCAGAGACTCAATTAAGAATTCCTCCATTGTGTGTCCATATATATCCACTATATCTGGAAGTTCTTTACAATTCAGATGTTTAGTCTGAGAAACAAAACACTGCAAAGAACATATAGGTATAAGCCACCCCAATGTTTGTGCCCTGTTCCATGCACAAACTCACCACCAGCCACCAGGTAGGTAGTGCAGAGTATCCATTCTCACCGTGTATATTGTGTATATGAGTTTAATACACAGTATCATTTATTAATGAAGAGTTTGAAGCTCTTTGTTAAGGGGAGTTTCGCCTAGCTTTTGAATATAGCAGAACCACTTGATATAGTCTACCTGAATTTCCAAAAGACATTTCACAAGGTCACTCACTAAAAGGTCTTGAAAATGCTAAGCTGGACCGAGAAGTGTTATTGTTGAATAACTGGTAAAAGTGTGACAAAAGGCAGGAAACAAATTATTTCAAGGAAGCTGGACTGCCATTGGAAACTGACAGGGTTAAGTGTCAGGGCTTATGATGTTTGGCATATTTGTAAAAGATCTGAGAAAAAAAAGGGAAGAAGTGACTAACTGTGCCAATGTTAATAAATTGCAACAAAAGGTTGTGGAATTTCTGATATATTCATGATACAGAGAGCCTAGACAATAAAATGGCAGGTGACATTCAGTGTCTGCAGATAGAAATGGAATCTGTGGGAAAAACTGTTCCAGTGATGGCTGTGCGCTCAGAAAAGATCTCTGGTGTTTATATTTGTCTGTTCTTTGGAAAGATAGATTTGGTGCTGAGTAGTATTTAACAAAGCAAAAGGTAGCATTTACTCGGAGTGGGATAGAAAACAGTATTATGGCCATGCATTACTCCATGATTTCTGCCCGTCTTGGACTAATAAGTATGCTGTTCTTGCACCATCAAAAATGAAATAATTGAACTAGAAAAGATAGAGAGAGAGGTGATAGAGATGAATGAAAGATACAGAGAGGTTATGGTAGATAAATTTTCAGTGATCTTCAGTGTGGAAAATAAATGACAGTGGGCAGGTATGCCAGAAGTCTATAAAATCATGAGCAATATAGGGAGGATTATTAGAAACAATTGTTTATTTTAATTTGAGAAAGAAGAGTACACAATGCAACTATCAGACAGCAGAATCAAAACCAATATATGGAAGTATTCCACATAGTGCATAGGTAAGCTGCAGTTGCAAAGTGGTGCAACTCTAACTCAGGACCCCACAGATGCTAAAAAATAGGCGTGCTCAAAAAAAACAGGGTGAAGTCATGGAAGGAAAGTAATTTAACTCTCTAAAAACACAAGAGAGCCGCATTCAGCCCAGGAAACAGACTGCTGAAAGCTGAGAGGACATACTGGGGAAGTATCCCTGGATGTGTATCCTATTTGTCTATTTTCTTTATGTGTCTTTACTGGCCAGCATCAGAGAAGGGATGTTGAATTTGCTGAGCTTTTCATCTAAACACAATGCTCAATCTGATGGTCTCATGCTCAATTAATGTTACACTTTGTTATGTGTGACTTCAAGGCTATTTATCGTTCCTTCCCTCTTTAAAAATTAAGCAATCCATGTGAAATTCCATAACATTCTTTAAAAGAGAATGTGGTAGTTTCCATTTGCTTTGTCTTGTGTTTTTCTTTCTTACATGAAAGATTTTGGTTTTACTCTAAAATTATATTTATCTCTATGATTACTATTCAGACAGATGCTAGTTTACCCTAGCAGGAAAAAAAAAAACCACATTAAAGTATCATCTATTTTGTCTAAAATCTGCTAAATTAATTGAGAACTACCATCACTGAAGCAGAAAATAAGGTTGGATTTCAGTAATGAATGATGCCTGGCTAATGATACTGAACACCATTAGAGCAAGACAGACACTGTTTTCTCCACATAGGTTGATTGGGGAGGGGGTTGGAGTTGTCAGGAGGCTATGAGAGTAGGTGCTGAGTGAGAAGAATGTGTTATTCCCTGCAGAGGGCAAACAAGGAAATTTGAGAAAGAAGTTAAAAAAGCAGGAGAATAAAAAAAGGTCAAAGAGGTAGAAAATAAAGAAGAATTATACAAGGCAAAAATTGAGAAGTTGACACAAATCATCGGCATTATAAAAAAAGTATTATGCTAGCTATGTCTTCTGCTTCTCAGTTTGCACATGTGTAGGATGTATGTTGGCCACATGATCCTGTTTAGAATCAGTAGTGGGCCAGCATCTGGAAGGCATTGTAAAGCATCCTTATTTTTCTTTCTCATCATTCATTGGATGGTGGGGAAATCTTACATATAGTTCTTGCTGAAAGTTTTGGAATAAATGTAAACTAAAAGGCTTAGCTATCCAAGTCTCATGTGTAGCTATAGTAAACCCTGAAGTTGGAGAAGACTATTCTTTGCTCTGATGAGATACAGCCTTTATTAATTGTCCTATCTGATGTGACTGAGGTGAAAAAACGGAGTAGGTTAGCTTGCTTAACTTCTACATAGCATCCTCTCAATTTTTACATTTTTATGTCACTCATTTCACTGCTTTTCTGAATCTAAAAGGGTGATGAAAAGATCAAATATATGTTTGACATTTTAACTCCCTTTAGAGCATAATTTTTCCTCTGACTTTTGTTTTGTTTTGTTTAGGCTTAAAGCCTGGACTGTCTACAGGTTTTCTGAAAAGTTCTATGTCTTTAAAAAGCAGACTTGAATTGCCATATCCAAAATGACATGATCTAGAAGCTGATGTGAAATAAAAAATTATTTTTCATCCTAATTAATGTCAGAAAAATGACCCAAGCTTTAAAAAGTAGTGTCTGTTACACATCACTCTATTCTTCCTGACCTCCTTCCCTGAAATGGGCATCGAAAACTGTGTGGAGTCTCATTAGGTAGGACCAACTTGTTTTCATTACCCTATGCATCAAGTGAGTTAGTACCACAGATGTCTCTCATTTCAAACCTGATGCAGTCACAACAAAGAAATCTTTGAGTATTTGCTCCTTCTTTGGCTTAAAATTACATGGCTATTTTTCAGTCTTGTTATATAGCTTAGCTCTATAAAGACTGGCACACTGCAAAATCCCACTTGAGTGGCTGTAGCTGAGCTGACCTTGCCCTTACTCATGTGCAGCACTGCAGGTTCTGGAGACAGGGCTCATGGTCCCTTGCACTGCAGCAGGGAGAGCCTCACAGGACGCCATCCCTGTGAGCTGTTAATTGACTCATCTCCTCATTTGGATACAACATGTAGATTGTGGGATGGGATAGGGAGACTGCAGATCTGTTAAGACAGCAGCTCATGACTTGTGTTTGACTTTTAACCTGTTCAAGGTAATGGGCCAGGTAGCAGCAGCACTACTATGTTAATTTGGAACTGATGTTATTTGTGTATAGGACATGACTTAAAATTCTGATTCTTCTTGGCTTTTGACTGTTCCTGCTTTCAGTTAGCTAAATATTTTAAATATTGAAAACATCCCAAAACCCGTATTTTTTTTTAATCTTAGAGATGTTTTTTCTCAGTTCTATAGATTTTATTCTTGGATTATTAATGAAACCACTACAGAAATTACTTCTATTGTATATCTGTAAGAATAGTGAAAGACAACTTCCAGACTGTTGACTGACATAAGGACTCAAGTGCTTGACCCACGCTCCACATCATGTTTCTCCCTTATCTATAAAACAAAGACTATATAACTACCTAATAACTAATACACTGCTTTATAGACCTGCTACAAAGTAAATAAAGTGAATGTACATTTGGCATTTTGCTGAAGCAGAGGTCATTGATGTCAAAATGACCTAAAATTTTGAGAACCATTAGCCGCATATATAAGGACTGACAGAAGCTTAAGTACACCCAAAAGAAGCGAGACATAGCTTAGCATGTATAGACTGTCTTGACTTCCCAGTGTTATGAATCTAATTTTTTCTTTCCTGTAGATGGTTTAATTTTATGGTGACCTGCCAGGTTTATTTCCTTTTCCTTGCTAGACTGTACCACAAAATTATTAGGTATGCTTCTGTCTAATAATACCTTACTAATTTCATTCAGAACTAGAGAATAAGAAAGTATCCTTGTGTGTTTCTCACTTTAACTGAACATATTTTATTGTGAACAGGATAGGAGGTGTTGAAAAACACTGGCATGACACTGAGTTACGATTCAGAACAAGAGTGTATTACTGGCTTGGGAAAGCAGTCTTGGATGACAGGATGTCTGTTCCCTTTAGGTCCAAAACTAAGCTGTTGTTGAAAACTTAATAAAAACCCAAGAATTTGTGATGCAAATTGTTTAAGGTTTCTGAAGTCCTTTTTATACCAAATGCTCATTAAGATAAAATTATAGCACCTGTAACTAGCGGAGCCTAACTTACATTTTTACTTGATACATTTCTTGTTCAGTTTCAGTTTTGTCCTAATTAAAATGTGGGCCAATATCCATGAGCACAGGCTACAAGCCTAGTGATGTGGAGCAATGAGCTGGAGGCCACTGATGCATGGCATGAAGCTGGAGGCACTGGAGTGAGACATACGTAAGATAGTTTTATGGCATAGTCTAAGAGGCTCCAGGGAGTGATGAGATGCTAGAAAATGTTACTAAAGTACTGTAGTCGGAAAATTACTAGAAGAAGACAGATGGATGGGACGACCGATAAAGGACAGAAATCTGTAAAATGGCTGATTTGAGAGAACAGATATGGTGAGCCTATCAAAAAAAAGCACCAAACGTGGAAGCCCACTGGAGCAAAAGGCAAGCGCTATGAATCACTGAAGGATGGTACAGGTGAGCTTTCCAAAATCTTGATTAGCAGAGCACAACCATTGCTTTGCTTGAGTGGGTCAGCCAAAGTAAACTTTGAAACCTAAATATCTCTCAGGGTAGCCAAGATGTTAAAATACACATTCTGTGTCAGGTCAGAAATGACAGACCAGGGAGAAAAAATCGCACAATTATTTTCATAAGTGGTTGTAGTGTGCTGAGCCACGGTGATCCTAGTTGTTCAAAGAGGCAGACCTCACTGTGTCATGGACAAGTCATGGTGAACTAGGTGGAGTGGGAAAGCACTTGTTAGACATAGATTGAAGCTTGATGTCTTGTATGTTGCACAGCTCTGCTCTTTTAGAGGTCACAGTGCTGCAGAATACACTGTGCCAAATACCCTTCTGCGTTCAGCTCAGTGTCCATGCCAAGAAATGGAATGAATTAGCCTGTAAGGAGCTGTAACTGCTGCAACTATTCTGCAGTGAGTGCCTGAACTACTTCATTTTCATATATGTTCACTTACAGGTAGTTCAGGTGTGACTACCTTGCACTGAAAGTTATGATGTAGATTTACATATGAAAAAATAATAGCTGCATTTTAGTTATATCCTGCATCTTTTTTACCAGCCAAAAGCTGTATTCAGAACTCAGAAAACTGATAAGAGGTTAATACTCATTCCAGAATATTGGTACAGACAGGTACTTAACTGAGTAGCTGGATGAGCTTTTTCTATTACCCTACTAATTGTCCTGCTCTTGCCCCATTATTAGAGTTTATGCCTGGAATTAGATTGTTATTTCTTAGGAAAATAGCCATCTATACCTGTAAAGCATTTCCCAGTTTTGTGAATGTTTCCCTTAAGCGAATTTTAAAGTCCTGTACCATCAGAAAATAATCATGTGAAAAAAACCCAGATTAAATGAATTGGTGAAAATAATTTGGAACATATACTGTAAAATTATATTTGGGTCTCATTTCCTGATTCTGTTCTCATTTCTGTATCCATGAAAGGTTTTATAAAATGCACCTCATTACAAATTTTACATTTTGGGTATATTTAAAAAAATTCTAGTTAGCCAAAATTTCTAAAAGTGCTCAGAAAGTAGAAGGTTCCTTGTCTGTAGAAGAATGAATGAAAGTTAGTGAGGAGGTTAGTATCTTTATATTATTTGTGACTTCTCTTTCCCTGTAATGTGTGTATGCATGCTTTTTCTAATACTTTTATTTATGAGGATGTCGGGAAACAGGCTAGAGATTCTCCTTGACTGATTGTTCTAGAAAGGGATTTGAGAGAGGCCAAAATGGAATGAAGATCCAAATTTATAATTCAATGCTATGATAATCTATAAAATAAGAAACACTATTAAATCAACAGGAAATGAAAAAGATTGCAGTTAGCCAAGCAACCATCACTCACCAGAGAAGCTAAGTGATCCTTGAACTGGATGAATCAATCCCGACTGCCAAGGTCAATAGTTGCCATACTCGAGGAAATATGAACACATGTAGTAGGAGCCTAGCAATAAAATAAGCCATGCTGCCATCTTTTGTTAATAGGAGTTTTATCTGATTAAGGAAGGCAGCCCTTGTATCAGCAAATTTACACTAGCGTTTGGAATAAATTGACTGACAAGAGATGATCCAAAAAAGAGTTATAAAGTAGAAATGCTGCAGTACAGTCATACACTATTAAGCTGAGCATAGAGGTACTGCAGACAGCAGATTTTAGTACCTCTCTACAGCTGAAAGTGTTTTAAATAGCTGCATTTTGTATAAAAGATTTTGTGTGCTACTTTTTTTTCAGACAAGTTAGTCACAAAGTTGAGAAACAAAAACATGAAGTTGGAATTTTAAACACTTTTCCAGCAACATCTGAATAGAAATATTCTTCTTTTCACCCTTTTTGTATTTTTTTCTCCCATAACTTATAGGATCTTTTGCCTTTCAGCCTCTATCACTTCTGTCACCCTCATATCTATTTCACAAAATAGGGTTTGCATAATGAACAATTTTACAGAGATTCAAAATATAAATTAGTTTTTTTCTGACACTGCAGTGAAAGAAATTTGAAAAGATTTGATCTTTGTGACTGCCAGAGTCAGCAGAGGTGAAAGTTAAGTTGTGTAGAAAGCATAGCAATCATACCTTTTATTAGGACCTGCATATTTTCTCACTGATCATTCCTTCTGCATCATGCAGATGGAAGACCAATCTTGAACATGAGACATTATACTATTTCCCCTATACAAGCATAATAATTCACTGCCTTTTCAGTTACAGTTAAGATCTTAACACTGGCTGCACTCACTTCTGTAGTCAAATAAACCTAGTTACTAAAACACCTAGTAGTGATAATAAGCACTGAAGGGCATTACATTAACGCCTTTAACTATTAAGAACTCTTTCCTGCTCAACTGAAATTCTGGATTATGGCATGATTATTTGAAAGAGGATGGAAGAGAGGATAGTGCTAAGAAATTGCAAGGTTTGCAGTTGTGCAGAAAAGCAGATGAAATGGAAATTGTTCCATCCTGAAAGCCAGCACCTGCCACTGGTCAAAATAAAAGCATTTGCACGCACTTCCAAATGCTTTTTCAGAAGGTTTTTCATATTAGAACGTGTGCATCTCTGAGGGCCATGACAAGAAGATGAGTTGCAAGAGATACCAGTGGGTTAGTGAAGATCTGTACTGTGACTCTGAAAAGAAAGCGAACATTTGAGTTTAATGCTGTCTAAAAGGGAGTTGAAGCTTTGGAATAAAATCCCTCATCCTATTGGATTCCTTTTACAGTTAGGAAACTGTTTGTTTCAGGTTCTTTACAAGTAAATAGGAATCTGTAATGGCAAAGTCAATGTTATTTTTCTCTTCCCAAAGATACAACTTGCAAGGCTCAGAACTTTAGATAATTCCTTAGGTAAAAAAAAGGATATGCTATCTAAGGAACTTTACATTGATGAACAATTTCTCCAAACAAAACCAACAGGATGTAAACCAGTCCTTTTTTGAAGGATTTTTGGTGATACTACACATCATGAGACCTATGATCCAGTAAAACTTGTATAACCTCTGAAAACTACTGCTCTATAATATACAGTATAGGTGTAAATTATAAGATGATGTGGTCAAGGACTGGCAGCATAAACATCCCTGTAGGACTCAGTTATCAACATTAGCTGTAGTAGATTAGCTTGCAAAAAGAGGTAATTACTTGCCAGTTCAACAAGTGGGCATACTGGGCAGACTTTCAAATGCAAACTTATGGCTCCATGTGCAAAAACAATGGGAAAACTCAGTATTTTTTTCAGATTTTTTTAAAGATGACTTGCAAAATGTAGTCTTTACATGGCACCATATTAAAGTAAACATCACCTGTTTAGAGATGACAGAGTGTCTGGGAAACCCCTCACCCCAGAAGAAACATTTGGGTCACCCAGATTCTTTTGGAGAACAAAATGAACCCTAGAGAAGAAAATGAACAAATCTGTACTTCAACTAAAGGTGAAACTGCAGTATAATTAGGGCCAACCATTCATATACCTTGCATAAGCAATAACATAAATGAATATGTGATACATAAACTCCAGATCAGGCTGTCACTAGATGGAAATTTGTCAGCCTGCCAGGTTCATGGTGCCCTTCACTGCTAGTGTACAGATGGTATATTTCACTTGTGTATGCCAAGTGACTGCAGTGTAGACATATGCAGAAAGAGTTTTCTAAACAATGCTTTTGTATTATGTTGAGATTGGGAGGCCTTGGTGAAAAAAAAATAGAAAAAACAGAAAGGTGGTTCAAGAGGTATCATTTGAACTGCAGTAATAGCTTTGACAGAGGATATTTCTTATGTTAGTTGGACTGAACCCTTTCTAGCTGTTCACTGTTTCTGGGTGATATAAATTACTGTGTATCCCTTAACTACCCTGTCTTTTCATGTTTTAAGATCTTTCTCTAACCTATGGTCTTCAATGAGGCACTTTAAAAAATATTTCTTCAAACTAATGCTAGTGCTGCTGCTTTGAATCTACAGTACTTTCTAACGACATGCAGATGGTTCTCAGGATGATTAACATCTATGCTGCCTCTGTAGTTCAAGTACTAGGCAGCAGCGTTTGCTGAGAATTTAAGAAAGCTCCAAAGGCCGGTGGTGGCCTTATGCCACAGCAGTTTGCTTTGTAATGAGTATGCAAAAATGAACAAAACTGACCTCCTCTCTTCATATTTATCCTTGAATGCCTATTTAATCATGGTGGCTTTCTTTACTATTGTTAGGGAATTATCTTTACTATTTATCTGGAAATATTTAGCTGAAAGTCCATGTCTCTGCTCCGGTGCAAAGATTCACATTTAATCTACTTCAGCAACAACCAAAAGAAATTACCTTTTCAAGATTCCATGGAACAAGTCTTTCCCAGTCAGTTTATGCATTTGATAGCCCTGGAGTTTCTGTCATTCCATCTGCCAAGCCACCAGTACCCATCAAACAGCACAAGTTAGACATAGCTCTTCTATAATGAGAGTTACTCAAGATAACATAAGCTTAACATGTTGCATAAAATTACTACTCAGCAAAAGTGAGGGAGAAGCTGAATTAATCCACACAAAAATGTCTATTTACAACATGTAGGGCCTTTTGTTTAGATCTACAGAAACTAAACAAGATATGGGCAGGTGAACTGAAAAAGAATTATCAAGAAATTATTTATATTGTGCATAATTCACATTTTTGTCTTGCTAATAAATTCAAAACAGAAATCCTCATATTATATGCAATAAAGTGGTGTAGTTATGATGCTAGCCATGATCTTCTCCAGTCTTTCTGCAATGTCTTCTCTGAGTCTATTGCAGTTCTTAAAGTCAATCTGAAAGTGGAAGAAACATATTTATATATTAAATTTATGGATTGTGCTTAAAATGATGATCTGTTCCAACTAGCCTTATCACAAACTTCTTTGAAAATGACCAGCACTGAGAGTTTTTAGGGACAATGATTGTAAATTAAAGGCAATGAAGGAAATGTAATGTTTGATAAACAATTGTGGAGAGGATAGAAGCCACTGTGACCTAGACTGAAAAGGTAAATTTGTAGAAAACAGATGCTTCATGTGAAAGAAGACCCAGTTAACACTTTAAAATGCACAAATTCTCCCTGTCCTTGGGAAGAATTGAGGTAGCCTACTGAATAGTTTCTGTTATTTAAACAAACATCAGACATACTGTACTCAAGTAACAGGATCTGTCTGCAGTCAGCAGAAATTTCCTTTTCACCCTGAAAAGATGGATATGCTTGATTATGGATGGGTATGGTTGATTAAGGTAGTTGTACAGTCAAAAGCAGTTCAAACTATCAATATTTTCAGTACTTAAAATCTGAAATTTGAAGTATTATATAAAGTTGTTTGGAATGGGAATATCTTTACATCAGTTTTAACAGCTGATGTTTAAGATAAGAATATTAAAATGACATGTAAGTGATAATTAATCAAACAGATCAACACATTGGAATTTCTTGTGCTGTCTTGGAAGCTAAGTATGTTAATTGCTGCTCTTTTTATTAATAGAAACAAAAATAGAAAGTTACCCTGACTATATAATGTTTATGAACACAGGCCAAGAAAGTTTAAAGACTAAAGAAGACAAGGCTTAGCACAAATAGAATAAATAAGTATGCTCATTATTGATTTAGGGCAAATAATTAAGCATATTTATATCTGACTTGTAGTTTAGCATACCCATAACTGGCTTTTATGCTAGTAGAAATTGGATCAGACACTTAGAAAACATTTGTGACCCTTTCACACCAAGATGCTTAAGGGCTGGCTCCTAATTAAAAATTGTCTGCTTTTTAAGAGAGAGTGAGCTATGGGACTGTGAGAAACTTCTTTGCACAGTGCTGAGGATTGTTGGGTTGGACTGGACTCCACAGCAGGGCAGCCAAGGTGTGGGAGCTGCCATCCTGACTTTTTTTCTGTATCTTCCTTCTGGCCTGGCACAGGGCTTTCTCATGTCCCTTCAGCCAGAAAGCTGGAGTAAGGCACAGATGCAGGCATGAATCTGGCCCTAAAAAAAAACCATTAAGACCAAAATATTCCAAGGACACTGTCCAAGAGAGCTAAATAGAGAGCCTCATTCCTCAAATCACTGAAACACACAACATTCATGTCTTTGCCAACTGTCATCTCAGTTTCCCTAAGATTGCTTTTACCATCAAATATCTGGCACTCAGATGCCCTTAGCTACCGCAGCAGTGAGTGTACTGTAAGCATATTTACAAAACATTGTATTTCCAACTATAACTGCTGTATTCTCAGTCCTTCTACTTTGCCTCCATGTGATGCTTCATAATCAGATTTTTTAGAAGTAATTTTTCCAATGTTTTAATGATATGGGGAAAAACACTGTAACCATCCCTTCTTCTGTCCTGTACATAAAATAATAGTTATTTGTCTAGTGAAAAAGCTTGGCTATATTTTATAGAACCCTCTTGAGCATATTTTTGCCAAATATTTATTTCTGAAAAATGTAAATGTGTCATCCATGCTATTTAGCCTTGTAACTTTACAGCCTATTTCAATTTGTGTATATCTCCACAGGTCCCTCTTACTACATCTCTTTTAGTGAACTAAAATAATAAAAAATATTGCCCAAATGATTCATCTGGTCTTCTTTTCTTTCCTCCTTCTCTCTTCATCAGAATTGTTAACTCTAACTAGTAAATTCAAATGTACATTTTATGGCTTATTGCTATGAGAACAGTGATGCTATTGACAACACTGAAAGTTGTTTATCATAGAATCACAGAATGGTTTAGGTTGGAAGGGACCTTAAACATCATTTATTCCCAATGCTGCTGCCATGAGCAGGGACACCTCCCACTAGACTAGGCTGCTCAAGGCCCCATCTAAACTGGTCTTGAACACGTCCAGTGATGGAGCATCCACAACCTCCCTGGGCAACATGTTCCAGGATCTCAGCACCATCACAGTGAATAATTTCTTCCTAATTTCTAACCCGAATCTACCCTTTTCCAGTTTGAAGCCATTGTTCTATCATTACAAGTCCATGTATAAAGTCCCTCAGTTGTTTTCTTGTAGACTTCCTTTAAGTACTAGAAGGGAACAATAAGGTCTCTCTGGAGTCTTCTCTTCTCCAGGCTTAACAACCCCAACTCTCTCAGTCTGTCGTCATAGGAGAGGTGTTCCAGTCCCAGGTGTGGCCCTTCTCTGGATTCCCTCCAACAGGTCCATGTCCTTCTTCTGTTGGGGGCTCCAGAGCTGTACACAGTACTCCAGGTGGGGTCTCACGAGAGTGGAGTAGTGACGTGACAAGTGGTGATGGACTTCAAGATGACTCTATGAGAGTTATAACTGGAGACATTTATTTGCAAAAGCGGCTGTTTTATACCCCCCAAGCCTTAAAGCACGCCCCGTAGCGCTGTTCATCAGAAAGCTGCTAAAGCAATTCGCTCAATGCACTGTCCATACGCCTCTCTTTACCTGCTGATTGGCTGGGGCTCCTGCTGTGTCTCCCACCTTGTCTGCTGATCTCTTGCCAGGTTTCTGCTCTGTGGTATTTGCTCGTTCAACCTCTTATCTCCTTCTCTCCTTGGGACTTTTCAGCCTCAGGGCTTCCCAGGCTCTTCAGGGATACATCATTATCTGTTCAAGGTCAACATCCGTCGTTCTCATCTCTGAGTCCTCAGAGCAGCTGTGGACTCCCACAGAGTAGAGAGGGGGAATCACCTCCCATGACCCTGGCCAAATTTCTTTTGATGCAGCCCAGGATACAGCTGGCTTTCTGGCCTTCACTTGCACATTGTTGGCTCATGTTGAGCCTTTCATCAACCAGCACCTCCAGGTCTTTCTCCTCAGGACTCCTCTCAATCCATACTCTGTGCAACCTGTATTTATGCTTGGGATTGCCTCAACTCAGGACCTTGCACATGGCCTTGTTGAACTTAGGTTGGCATGGGCCCACCTCTCAAGCATGTCCAGGTATGTCTGGATGGCATCCCTTCCCTCCAGTATGTCAACTGCATCACAGAGCTTACTGAGGGTGCACTGAATCCCACTGTCCAGGTCACTGACAGAGATGTTGCTTACTGAGGGTGCACTGAATCCCACTGTCCAGGTCACTGACAGAGATGTTAAACAGCACTGAGATGTTAAAACCACATCCTTAGCAAAGATGTTAAACAACATGTGTTTTGGAATGAAGATTATGATCGCTGAGGGAATGTACAAGGAGAATGGATTTACAAAATGTTACAGACCTGATTAAATGGAGGGCTATTGTGAAACTTTTCCTTTTTAGATGCAAAGTATTAGATGGTCTTCCCTGATATTTGACAGAGTGCCTTTTATTTTGCATCTTCTGTGAAATGTCAAATCCCACTCTCCATGCCCAAGCACAGAATCATCAAATATGCAACTCTTTGGGGTGAGAAACAAGAGTTAAAAGGCAGGGTCATCCAGGGTTACCCTGGGGAAGGCCTTTTCATCACCACACACCAAACTTGCCTTCTGCTTTATGTCCTCAGGAAAAAATGTGAAATCCCACTCCTTTTCCACACTCTTTCAGGAGGCTGTTTCTTTGAGATCTCTGTATGAACAGTGGAGAAAAAAAAAGAGACATGAAAGCCCTATCTTAAAGGGAAGAAAGTTTGTACCAACTTTGAAATTGGAGAAGAGCAGTTAAGAGGAGTAAACAGCAGACTCCAGAAAATAGCAAATGGCCTCTCCCCTAATGCATATACAGATACAAAGCAATCAAACAAAAATGAGATTGTGCAGCTAATAAAATCAAACAGGCCAGGCTAGCTAGAGCAATTTACAGATGGCCATTGAGATTTCCCTGTCTCTTCTGAATGGCTACTGGCAAATATGTACCAACACTTGATCTCTCTTGGGAAGCTATTTAATTTATCTCCAAATCATGTCTAACTCCCAGGTGAATGTTTATCTTGTATCACTATGTTTCTCTTATCACTAAAGGATTGCTCTCGTTTCAATAGTTTTTCCTGTATTTCCTCTTTCTTTGCAGATCGTTTATCTCTGGTTTTCTCACTCTAGGGGGGTATGTACATAATTTTTTTGTCAATAATAAATAATGGACACATTTTATTATGTGTTACTAATGTTTCTGTGTAGGAGAACAGAAGGAAAAATGTTATAAAACTGCAAATGCACTGAATGTGCATAAATACTAGTGGTGCCTAACATATATATTTCTATTTGCTTTGTTTCATTTTATACTTCCATATTTACATTTTTCTCTTTATTTAAATATAAGTAAATATATATGTGTCTATATATATGTAATTCAGTTCATAAATTGCATGCTGTGTGTCTGGAACTTTTCCTATGTAGAGACAAAACATTTTCCTATGTAGAGACAAAACATTTCTGGTTATTTCAGAAAATGGAGGAATGGATAAAAGTTTCCCTTTTGAGATCAGACCCCAGTCATTTGATATGCTCCATTTTATTGTGTCCCCGACTCTCAACCTGAAAAAGAAAAAATTCTTATTTCCTCTCTTCATAAGTGCACTGACTGTCTTCTGCTTTCTTCCTTTTAAAGTCTATATTCAGTGGTGGCTTGAACTTGCCTGAGCTGTTTGTGTTAAGTAGTCTTACGAGATCAAACCCTGTTACCTTTGCTCACTTTCGGTAGCATGTTGCTTTTCACCTATGTTTTCCTTGAAGTAGTTTTATAACCCCATGAGTTACTGAACATTCTCTTTCTGCCAAGGTCCTAAACAGACCAGACAAGGGTATATGCGAGCTCCTTCAAGTTGGTCAGATAGATACTGCAGGAGTTCATCAGAATTTATAAAAGAAGCAAGGCTGATACTTTGACAAACAAAACCAAAGATACCAGAGACTGTCCCATGGGGTTTAGCATGAAGGCTGTGATGCTGTAAAATACCAGAGTCAGCCATGATGTAATTCTGCATTAGAGACAGGAGAATCCTTCTGAAAACTTTCCAAGCATTGTCTTTGGATCTGCTAGTCTTGGGCCTCCCTCAATTACTTTGCAGGTTAAGAAACTGTTCTGAATTATGATGTATGTACGCACAGGATTTTTATCTCTATTTGCCCTGTTTCAAAACAGCCCTTGTCTTTAATGACAGTATTTGATGTTCTCTTCTTGATGCACAAAGAAAAATCCGTCATCTCCTTTTTGTTCTACATGTTAGATTGTTGGGCAAGCTCAGTTTTCTAGTGTGCGTTAATAAGAAAGGCCACAGAGTCTGCACTGATTTGAGTCCAAATACATCTTTTGCAGTAATGGCTCTGCACAGTGTTGCACTGAACCCTCCCCGGCTTTCTGCACAATAGACTTAAGATTTCTGAGATTTACCTGAAACAGCTGGATGGCTGCATTTTAAGCTTTCATTGCCTTTTCACAGGCACTGCATTGATGAAGTATATACATAATGAGATCAAAACAAGCACCAATTTATTTTATTCAGTCATCCCAGTCCACTATCGGCAAACTTATTGCAGAAATCAGCATTATTTTATTCTCCCAGTATGAGACCTTGCATTCTGTACTATTTCTGTACTATTCTATTCTACAATTCTCTACCTCTCTCCCCATTTTTATTTCAGCTTGAAGGTGGTGCTTATGCTCTTTCTGTACAGTCTATCCTCTGTTCATAATACCTCTGCTTCATTCTGTCAACAGATTTTGTTAGTTCCTGTTCATGTCTTTCCACATATATTTATGAAGACACCAATGGCAGACAGTGGAAAAAATAAGTTATTTTGGATCAACTGTATTTTGGATCACAACTCGTCTGTGATCTTGAGCAGACATACAAGGAAAATAAAATAATTTTACTTTACGTGTCAGGGATAACGTAAGAATAACTGCACTCCTGTGACTGTGAGGAAGTGGGTCACATGTTCTGTAAGTTTTAATCTTCAGTCTTTGTACACCAATAGATACTAGAAATATATTTTGATTGGTTTTTCTAAGCCTGGGTTCTCTAGGGCCCCAAGAATGGTTGACCTTCAAAATAGGCCTTGAGTGGTTGTGTGTGGATGTTCTCATGACTGACACCCAAAGCTTGACATATGAGCATTTATAATAATGACTATAAAGAGGCTTCAGTGCCCAAGTTGTGTTTTTCTGCTTTCTTTAGAGAAGGATTATATTCATTGAAAGATCCCTTGGTGTCACAGGTTAGGGTCAGGCTGGCCAATAGATAAGTGACAGACACTCTCTATTAATTCTTCTCCGTTCCTGGAAGGAGAAGAGAAAGCAAATAAGGAAGAGAGACTTATGGATTGGAAAACAAAACTAAACAGCTTTAATGAAAATAATAAAAATAAAATAAAATAAAAATAAATATAGACAAAACCAATATTGAACTTAGCCACCCTGATGGCAATTATGT
Source organism: Eurystomus gularis (assembly GCA_013400335.1). Taxonomy (NCBI): domain Eukaryota; kingdom Metazoa; phylum Chordata; class Aves; order Coraciiformes; family Coraciidae; genus Eurystomus; species Eurystomus gularis. The sequence goes on along the minus strand of VZZY01013046.1, from coordinate 65,796 downwards.
TACCATCATCACTGATGCTGTGGGCAGGTACTGGGGAAGTCTCAGACTGGAGCCAGCAGCAGATGCGAATGAGATTCAGGAGCTGGATTCTGGAACTGGATTCGGGAACATATGGATCAGGATCAAAGGCAGAATGGACAGAGTCCTCCTTGGATACTGGTTGTGGAAGAAGAGAGCTTGACCCTTGTGATCCCTCAGCTTTATGCTGAATATGACGTATATGGGATGGAATACCTCATCGGTCAGTTGAGGGTCACCTGTCCTGGCCACTCCTCCCGCAGATGTGGCCTTTTTCTTTCTGCACCCCCTACATACACAAGATTTAGCTGTGACCTTGGTCTGCACACGAGCAAGTACAAGCAAGATCCTTTCTGCACACCAATCCATGGTAGTAACTCTAAACATTGAGTGTTATCACTTCTAGAAGCAGATGCTGTCTGCAAAAATATGCCACTAACTTCAGAAAGTGCAGTTAGTTATAAGAGACTTAGCTGAAAAGTAAAATAACTGAACAGAATTAGTTCTGTTCTAGCTCAAACCAAGACACTTGGGCAGGTGCTGGCACCTTCTTCTTCATGGCTTTAGATACAAAAAGCTAAGCCCATTAATAAATTTTACTTCAGTTGGAACCTCTCTCACCCAGGCCTGCTTGTGGTTCTAAGTAGAACATGTAATGGGCCTAGGTGCCTTTAAAGGCAGCTTGTATTTGGAAATTAACCTCTTATTTCTGAGTTATTCTGTTTATGTTTGTATCTTTTGCAGATTTTTTGTGAATCTAAAATAAATAAGAAAATACATTTAAAAATGAATCCATGTATTTATGAAAAAGCAGTATCAAAAGTCAAACTAATAGCTTAAATATATACACTAGAAGTTCTACTACTTAACAAGGCATGATAACTAATAAGAGTTGTAACAATGAAGCAACAGATATGCAGTGAAAGTAGCAGGGATCTGACAAGCTTTTACGAATTGGTTCATCCTTAAATGTTTTTCAGTGCCTGCTTTTGAGATTCCAGTTTTCTGGTGCACTAAATTAACCCTGAACTAATTCTCAGGTGTTAGTACTTTTCCACTCCCTTCTATTGGATCTTCTTCACCAGTTAGAGACAAGGGGTGAATTACAGTGTCACTGGGCATCATGCACAATAGCAGCCAGATCATGGCCACAAACTTTTACATTTGTTAAACTCTTGCATATCCAGCTGCGGGACTGAAAATACATCTTCAGGCACGAATTGTTCTTTCCCCCAAATCCAACACATTACAGTTTCTTAGTAGTGGTTTGTTTTCCTGCTCTGACAGCATGAGTTCTATTAATAATCTGTGTTCATACAGCCACTGGCAAACCAGGAAAGTAAGTGATGTTGTGGCACAGTAGAAACAAGAGCTTTTAATCACACCAACAGTGTTGTCTGGAGGGAAAAAGAGAAAGCCAGTGCTAGATGTGCAGAGGAAGTAGTGAGAGACCAGAGCAAGCCCGTGGAGAGTTTTGTAATCAAGAAGTTCATTTTGCACTGGGTTCTGAAATTAATGAGGAGCCAGTGGAGTTGTCTGACAATGGGGGTGATATGAGTTAGTGTCCAGGGATCATAGAAGTTATTCTGAGCCCAGATATATTGAATTGTTCATTGTTTTCTCCTACTGAACAGCCTTATAATTCAAGTACTTAATCATAAAGAATAATCAAGCTCTCTCTCTCTGACTTCATCTTTTCTGCCTTTCTCAGCTGGATGATCATACCTTAGCTAGTCAGACTCATCTCATCTCTCAGGCATATATACCTGATAGTTCCCTTCTCCTTCTGTGCCTACCTTCTCCTTTGTACTATAGTTCCTTCCTTCATATTCCCTAGCTGTTGTTTTTTGACTTCTTGTGTAGTTTTGTTGTAGTGACAGCCTGACGTACAGAAATAAAAGTGGGAAGACCATAACCTTAATACACCCTCCTCCCATATGCTATTACTGTCTTACACTGTTCTATCCTAGTTCCTTTTTTGTTTTGTGATATGGTATTTCATTTGTGACTTGTTAGCTAAAGATTACCCTCTGAAGCTCAAATACCAGGATATTACAGATTTCACTAATCACACTTCTGTTTATGACCTTATGTCTTTTGCAGATTGCATTTCCCAGCCACATCCCTTGTCATAGCAGTCCTACTCATGTCACTGAAATTCTGCCTTATGCAATCAAAGCAGATTTCCTTGCAGGATAACTGAGAGTTTTGATCTCCTTCACTTACTATGAGTTTTAACATTAAAAAAATGAAGTGCATAACAAGTATAGAATTGTACTTGTCAGCTGACAGTGCTGCCTGATTACAAGACTCTGTTATGTAAAAGCATTTAACACTGACTGGTGAAGGGAGAGGTAAGTGGGTAATAGCCATGGTGGAGAACAATGAAAAATATCTTGGAACAAGCAACTTCAAATTTTATTTTTATAAGTCTAATTGTTCTTTCACCCTAAACAATCAAATGCAACGTGTTCAGACATTCAGGTAATTGTTTGATTCTTTTTCTTAAAGATGAAAGAAAAATGAGATAATCACAAAAAATTCAGAATACTAAGCAACACAGAAGTCAAATGATTTATCCATAGAAGCAGAAGTGCACCTCTTTGGAGTTAAGGAAAAAAGTATTCTAGCCCCACTGGGTTTTAAAAATGATAAATCTTTGGCACAAAGAAGGGTTTTTTAAATTAAATTTTCTTTGCAACCTAAGGCTTTTTTGATTTATACTATCTAGCCTCAAGCAAGGGTCTTAATTATTTCTGATTTATTTCCTTCATTCCTGAGAAAGGTCTTTCAGTTTTTCTTTATTATTATTATTTCAGGTTTTCTTCTTCTGTAGGCATATCTATATTTTCTATCTCTTGTTTTTACTGCTAAGTTTTCATGTTTTCTTTCCTTCTGAGGTGAAATACTCTAGTGAAAACATTCAGGTCTTACTGAAAAAACCTCAGCTTGCTTTCACAAATGTAATGCAGGATTTGAGTCTTTTCCTTTTAATTTAAATTTGTTAATTTTTTTCCCCATAATTTCCACCATAATGCTATAAATGATGTGTGCTGTCCCATCTTTTAAAGTAAAAAGTTTCCTGTGATCAATATGGCCTCTTTTTCCTCTTAACTGATATTTTTAGGCAAAGCATGCTATACAAGCAACATTTTCCCTTAGTGATAAAATGGACTTTTTATCAACTATTTTATCTTCTTTATGAGAAATAATTATGTTTTCCTTTCTTCATGCATATCAATGGAAATGCCTCTCTTCTACCCTGGCACACTTTCATAAAAATGGGAGGGAAACATCCTTGCCCAGCACAGCTCAGTAATTAAAGCAATATCCAGGACTCCAAAACCGTTAGTCAGAGAAAGAAATTGAACCTTTCTCTATTCAGATTCAATAACCTGTGGCTGTTGCTATGTAACAGGGGAAGGCTGCTATTTTCATGGAGGTCTCTTGGTGCTTTACCAGCCCTCCTAGGGTGGGGTGCTGGAAAATGGCCTGCCTGGTAGGGGGATTCTCGTGGCCTGAGGTATGAGGGGCTCCTGGGGATGCTCAGACATAGCAAGATCAGGCAGTTCTGCCACAATGCAGAGTTGTGAAACTGAGTGCCTTGCAGGGAAAAAGAAAGTGCTGGAGGAAGTTAGGGACCTCTAGAGTTTACTGAGTGGGAACTTGTAGTATCCTCATTTTGGGCTTCTCTTCTGCCCAAATCCAAGAGCTTTTTTTGCCGGCCCTGTGCTAGTGAGATGAAGGAAGTGACACCTTCCTAGCAAATGAGTAAATATGTTGAAGCCAAATATATGAAAGATTATTTAGATATTGTAGCAACAAGAGCTCTATAAATACCTGAATAAATACCTGTATGGATTTTTCTTTTGCTTTACATCCACGTATTTCCTCTATGAGAAGCATTTCTAGTGAGGTGAGTTATTTTTCTTTTGCTACCACCTCATGCTGAACGTTACTGCATAGTATGGAGTTATACCATAGCTGTGAAAATCTTGTCCTCAAACCCTATGCTTCAGATATTTATATGTGAATAAGCACCCAAACAGTCATGAAAGCAAAAAATATCTCTTTGTGACTGTCATTAGACAACAGATTGAAACCAAATATGTTAATCTCTGAATTTGTTAGAAACTGAATTAGGGACTCAGCAAATACTCAGCAGTTAGATTCCACACAACTCATCAGAAACATGAGTTTGCCTACAGAAGACCACGAGAAAGTCCAGTTTGATATGAGTAGGGCTTAGAGTGTATAAAGTCCATAGGTCAAAACCAAGCACAATTCATCTTAGTGGTAACAGTAGGAACAAACACATCTAATGCTATTGTTTTGTTTTAATAAAAACCTGTGGTCCTGGCAAGTTAACTACTTTGTGTGTTTTAAACACTGGAACATGACCTTTCTTTTTATGGAAAATTCAGTGGTGGCATTCTTTGATTGGAACAAATACAAAATGGGAAATATTGGCATTGCTACACGCCATTACAAAATCAAGACAAGCTTTTTCTTTGATGCAACTCAATATTTGGTTTCTGTATTAGCACTTTAAAAGCTCTAAAATGTGTTTTAACATAAAATATAAATTTTATGTAGAAAAATTGCTCATAAAGGAAAACATAATCCTTTTCATTATAAAGAAATATATTTCAGTGCTATGAAATAAGTACTAATAATAAAAGTTATTTTTTTCCTAAAGAAGTTTGTTTGATTGATTGATTGTTTTAACATCAAAATTTAAATCTAAAATCTTAAATGCTGTAAAGCTATGCAATCTAGTCTGTAAAACTTTTAACAGTCATTGCATAGTTAGTAATTTTTGAAGCAGAAGCCTGGCAAAGCAATGCTACGTTGTTTTGAATCCCATTGCATATCAAAGATTTCGGTTAAGGCCTGATTCACAAGGGCCAAGCATCCACCACCTTTGTTGAAAACAGCTATAATCTAGAAGAAGAGTTATGCAGAAGATTAACCTAGCCTCCAACCTGACATGGGAAAGGTCAGTATCCAGTTACTTGTCCTCACAGAAAATCATAACATTTTGCAGCACTTTAAGTGCCTAGAAAGCAAAAGAAGCAAGATTAAATGCAGAACAGCCTTTTGCTATGTTTTAACAATGACTGCAAATAGAATGACAATTTCAGACCCAAGGCCTGAAGTTAACTCCCATTCTTATGAAATGGTGTACAAGCATGTTTTGATGAATGTTGTTCAGGACAAAAGGTCATAGGCATATTTGCTGTAATACTACTGCAGTATTAGGGAGAAGTCAAGACAGCAGATGTAAAATGCTAACACACCTGAAACTGCTATAATAATTTGTATCCTGACAGATTTATATCAAGATGGAATATTAAGAATTTGATTTTTGATACATGAGGGTTTTTTTCTAAAAAAATGCTTAGGCTTAGTACTAGGGTAATTATGGCAGACAGATATGTTTTGACACAGAGCAAGGAAAAGCCAGAGAGGAGTACCTATCTCCTGTATGGGACATAAAGACCACGAATTCCAGCGGTCTGTGTCGATTTCAGTGTCCATTCTCACCACCATAACCAGGGAGCACAAATACACCAATTACCAACTCACTTCTTACTGGTGCAGCTGAATTGCCAGTGGTCCCTTGCACTGTGAAATATTGCACGCTTCTGGGGTAAATTGAGAAAAAAATCAAAGGCTATGCAAGTGTATGTGTTCTAAAAGTCAAGGCAAAGCCAGTGTGATTGCTCCTTTCTGTGGAGATGGGATTAATTCAGGAAATACCTTTGCCAGTTATATATTTTTTTCTTTCTGATACATTAAGCTTTAGTGATCCAAGGAAGAAGAGGAGAAATGCATTGCCAGATGACCTTTCTTACTTTCTGTTCAGCCTGCTGTATATTTTCAATGTAACCCTTTGAATTTCCACATAAAGGAAGGACTAAATTCAGACCCCCGTGTTTCCAGGGTAAGAATTCTCATGCTTCTGCCTGGAAAAGAGAGTATGGATAGGCTGAAGGCTGTGACGTCTTTGCATGTAAATGAATGAGCATGGAGCACTGAAGTAAAAGCTCTGCATTTAGTAGGGAAAGACTATGCTTTTATACAAGTAAAAGGGATTATGGTAATATGTCATGGACCTACAGCCATTCTAGTTTCGAACCAGTCTAACTACCAGTGCAAGGCTTTCTTAGTTAGGTGACAGAAAGGGTATGTGGAATGCTGTTATTTGTCAAAAACAGATACCAAAATGGAAAGTAATAAATCAGACAAGAGGGCTTTGAATGGTCTAAATGCTATTGTCCCTGTTTCATTTCAGAATACCACATAAACAACATAAACACAAAATCCAAAACTGTTTTGTAACAAGGGGGAAATAGCATAGTAAAATTGCTTTAATAGTAAGATAGGCACAATAAAAGAAATATATGAAGACAGTGAACCTTACATTCTTGTAGACGCTGAAACCCCACTTTTGTGCAGCTTCAGATGGAACCCAGGTGGACAACCACAAAATGCTGTGCAGATCCCACCTGTGGAGAGGTTCATCCTCCCCATTATACTGTTGCTTTTTATATCTAGTGTAGCAAACAAAACTATATATCTTGTTTGGAGAAGTAGAAATTCTGTCTATTTTTTAATGCCTACCAAGGCGTATCCATCTGCACGCATCTAGGAACTGTATCCAGGAACAGCATATATCCAGGGTATTCCAGCACATTCCCTTACATTGTCACATATATGGATTTATGCTGTGTGTTCACTCATGCTAACATATGGGCTTTTCAAGCCCTAAGTACAGGGCCTAGTAGAGCAGATATGGCTTGCTCAATATCACTAACTGCTTGAATACAATGTCTTCTGCAAGATTCCCCATATAGAGGATCAGATCTACGAAACATAAAAATTCGTAGAAAAATAAAATACAGCTGATGGGTATGAAAGCTCATGTTATGACAGCTGGATATTGATCAAAATGGAATGGAAAGAGCAGAACAGAAGTCTGGAAAATACCAGGGTAATCAAAAGGTAGATGTTTAGATGATCCTGCTCTCAGCTCACCCTTAGGTTATCCTGCCAAGCATATGTAATTCATCCTATGTGGAATGATTTAACTTAAAGTAAGAAAGTATCAGAGTAAGATATAAAGGCTAGTGGGTAAAGAAAATAAGAACTAGCTACATGGGCAATTAAAATTAATTACATGAGCTACACATATGCAAATACATATACAGAACCTCTGCTACATTTCAGCACTTGCACTACAACCTAAATTTCCCTCAAATCAAGACTGCAGTATTGGTTCCTTAGGATGTGAAAATCTTGAGCTTGGAAATGTTGGTGAGATGATTCTTTCTTAATTCGGAAGACCTAAATGGACCCAGAAAGGCCAAAAGTATTATCACAACCCTTTCACTATGTGATATTAACCAGTTAAACATGCTTCAAGGTTTTGATTTGAGGCCTGTCACTGCTTACTCCTGTGGAAGACCTAAGGAAAAAATCCCCAAATTGAGAAATGTAATGCACAACATGAAAAGAAGGAAGCGGGGGGAGGGGGGGGGGGGGGAATTTAGGG
>VZZY01013046.1:0-56842 GCA_013400335.1 Eurystomus gularis | reverse complement strand
TAAAGATAGCTGTGTTATATAGTGTTATAGTCTATATTTGTTGTTCCTGAAGCCATTTTGGTAGCCTAGCAGACTTTTTTCCCTGAAAACTTAAATAGTGTTAAATGAGAGTTTTGTGTGGTCTTCAGTGAAAAGTTATTTCAAACCTTCAAATTCTTTATGTATTAAAACACAAGAATATACTTTTTTCATAGCAAAAGTATGGAAAATAGTTCTAGGGTAGTTAAGATTTTGGAAATATTCATTCTGATTCTGTGAGACAAAAGAATGGAAAAGGTTTATATTTTCTTGTTTTTCCTTTAACATTTAGATGTTACATGATTCATCTCAATATTTATCTTATTTTGCCAAAAGTGGATCACAAATCTAATTTTTCTATCTGCCTTTCTGGGTCCTTTTTTTGATATTTTTTTTTTTTACCTCCAGCCATGAGAAATCCTCTCCTATCAGGTAACAGTAGCACATGTTCTTTTGTTAAGGTTATAATTAGCTTTGTAATTATTAGTCTGATTTTTGACCTATTTATTCTTCTTAAATTCTGTAAGTTAAAACCTTCCTACCCATGGTTCTTACCAAAGGGGAGTTCTGCAGGAGCTAGAAGTTAATTGAGCTAAATTTTTTGGAGAAGAAAAATAAAAAAGGGGAAAGGATAAAAAAGCAACAACCTTATACTGAAATGTCTTCTTTTATATTGTATTGTATGTATTGTATTCGTTGACATCTGTATGGGAGTGTGAGGGCAGAGTTCTCACTGCTGTAAAATCCCAGCACTTGAAATTTGAAGCAGACGAAGTTTCAGAGACCAGTCCCAGACAGGGAGCTATGTGGATATTAGTAACATGATCCTATAGTAGATTACAATGTAGCGTAAATATTTGATTGAGAATATCTCTATATAAAAGGAGTATAATATTTTCTCTGGAATAAAAATAAATTTTAACAATAGTAAGAACAAAATAAGCCTTGAGCTTGCAGCCATTGTTGATTTATATATTACTTCAAAAATCTTATCAGAATTCATCCGTTTTACACAAAACAATAAACAATTTATTTAAAAAAAAAGAGAAAGCTGTAAAACTGAGAATTCATCATTCCCCAAATAATTTAACAGTAACATCAATTCAATATGTTTCTTTTAATTATTGATAACTAGCCTTTTGCACTTAGCTGACATGATGCCTCTCACTATATGCTATGTCTACAAAATCTCAGTTCCCTCCAAATCCATATGTGTCACCTGCTAGGCACTAGTTTGATGGGGAATAGGAAAAGAAGGGCTCTCTTAACAACTCCAAATCAATCTGTCAAATATTAGTCACTAGAAAAGTATTGACACTTCTTTTTTTTTTCCTTGGTGCGGTTTGTTGTGGTTTTTTTTTTTCTTCAGACACAGCCCTGTCTCTGTTCACCATTCAGCCTATTTTCTCATTCATTCTTCAGTGTAAACGCTGTTTACAATGCCCAGCAATACTTACCTGATTCATCTAAACCATTTGACATGGTTCAGATAGCTTACCAAAGAATTCAGCCTGTGACTGCGTGAACTCTAGAAGGAATCAGAAACCATACTATACAGATAAGCATTATATACAAGTACTTGTTGTCATGGTTACACAGATAGACTCACTTCTGACTTTTCCCTGGTCTTTCTGAATATGTGATAGAGATCCAGAGAGACTTTCAAGCCAAACAGACATTCCTGCAATTTTAAATGTGAAGTGCTAAAAAAACCCCAAAACCAAGGAGTAGGTGGGCTGTAATCTACCTACTTCACCTTTTAAAATATTTATAGACAGCAAAGTGTAAGTCAGCATAAATAAAAGAAGCCTATACACGTTGCACTTCATTTTTTCAGAACCAAAATAGTGTTTTGAGGTGAGGGAAATCAAAATAAAGTAGTTATTGTAAAGAGAAAACAGAACTGAGAACCTGTCAATACATTATTTCAGCAGACATTTTAAGGAACGATATCTTTTTGAGAAATTAATGAGAAAAATATATGTGTGTCTGTACACAGCAAAATTAAGAATGAACAAAATGTATGTGTTGTTTGTCCTTGACAAACACATGCCCTGTAAACATCCATAATTGTAACTGGTGTTTTAAGCTCATGGTATGTCATAGAAGTTTAGAAACATACAGTGTAACTTCTGAGTGAGCAGTTACACTGTAGAGATTGAGACATGAAACAGATAATTAACGCATGGTTATTTCCTTGCTAGACCACCAATTTCCTAGCTGCTGCCATAAATATTTAAATTATTTAATTGCTTACATTTTTGCAGGGTGTTGACCTTAAGTGGCCTCTAACTGGATGTCTGGTCCAAGAACTTTTCTAAAACCTGGAACCTAGACAGCAGGTAATTATGACTTACTGTTTATGGGGTGGTTTCCTGCTTTTCTCTTACAGTAGACTAGTTACTGTAACCCCTCTGTTGACTAGATTTGCTCCACCAGGGACTCAGTGGGTCACATTTTCGCTACTTAAGTACAAGTAGCTGGAAGTGAAAATAATAACTTGCAATTTCATAAACATAGCACTTAAAGTTAGAAATAATCTGCACAATAAAATGAAAAAAGAAGTTAAAAAAATTATAAACCTGTATGCATAGCTATCTTACTCACAGTGTATATAAACACTCCTTTTAGAAGGACAGGTTAGTTTAGTTACTGCAGACCCTACAGGAGAGGGTCTGTTTTTTCATTGTTCCTGAAAGAAACTACCTGATAATGCCATTGTACAGAAAGAAGCTTTCAAACTCACCTGGAGTATTGCGTTCACTTCTGGGCTCCCCAGTTCAAGAGGGACAGAGATCTACTGGAGAGAGTCCAACAGAGGGCTACGAGGATTATTAAGGGACTGGAACACCTGCCTTATGAGGAAAGGTTGAGAGACCTGGGGCTTTGTAGTCTGGAGAAGAGAAGACTGAGAGGGGATCTAATTAGTGTGTATAAATAGATGAGGGCTGGGTGTCAAGAAGAAAGGGGCAACCTCTTTTCACTTGTGCCCTGTGATAGGACAAGGGGCAATACATGCAAGCTAGAGCACAGGAAGTTCCACCTCAACATGAGGAGGAACTTCTTTACTGTGAGGGTTACAGAGCACTGGAACGGGCTCCCCCGAGAGATTGTGGAGTCTCCTCTGGAAACTTTCAAGACCTGTCTGGATGCGTTCCTGTGTAACCTGCCCTAGATTCTATGATCCTGCTCTGGCAGGGGGATTGGACTTGATGGTCTCCAAAGGTCCCTTCCAGCCCCTAACATTCTATGATTCTATGATTCTATGGACTGACTCCATGTCTTGGCAGACACCACGTGAAGCCTGGAAGTTGCGAGCTAATACCTTACATATATTTTTACAATTTCAGCTTACAAAGTTGATTTCTGGAGCCAACCTTGCTAATAGTTTCCCAGCTACATTCCTGTAGCCTTATATAAACTGCACAGAGGTTTCCTCAAATGTGATTCCTTACAGCATTTGTTTGTTATTGCAGTTAACTCAAGAAACTCTCTTCCTGGCATCTCATAAAAATAGTAATGAAATCCTGGCTTCACTGAAGTCAGAGTGAGAACTTTCACCGTTTCTGAAGAAGCCAAAATTTTTCTCTTTGTCCATCAAAATGCTAAGAAACCTAGACCCGCTCCAGCAATATACCTAAGCATGCAATGAACTGTAAGCAAACAAGGATTTCTCTTTAATCACGAAGGTCTCTGTTATGAAGAAATACAGGATCAAAGTTAAAACTATCTGGGCATCTATTATATTGATTTACAGATATAATACCCTCATATTTTATAACACATTATGATAATATATTTTCCTTATTGTCTAAGTGATGTTATACATTTTCACACTGCTCAATGAAACCAGTATGCAAAATACCTTTTCTATTTAATATGAATATAATGTACATTTACTAATTTAACTATCTTTCCAAGGAAGTTAGCTGGGGCTTTATCCCATGGTTTTAGTATTTTAATTATTTAATTTTCTTGTTCCTATTTTATGCCAAAGTTTTATATATATTTTTTCAGCAGAAAAGGTTTTTCCCCAATTTTTATATAAAAGTTCAGCTGCTGATTTTCTTCTCCATAACATGGCAACAATTTTTTTTTTTTTAGTGTTCAAATTATTTTTATATTTATTTTCTTTTGACTCTTTTCTTAACTTTCCTGGACTATGATGAGCTAGCCAGTTCTTTTGGGTCTCATTTCTTTAAGATATGTGTAAGGTAGGTCTAAAAGTACTGAGATAACTTCTGTTATTACAAGAAAATCTCTTAAACACTTTGCAAAGTTCATGGCCAAAAGAAAACATCTACATTGCAAAACCCAAAAGCTAGCCAAACAGATTTGTTTAGAATCAAGCAATGAGAAATTACTCAGCTATCCGTGTTAGCCCAGATTATGAAATCATGTTAAGTAATTTAAAAACTACAGGTTCACTGTAAGACTGAAGAGAATGCTCTGGGTTAAAACATTAGCAGGAAAATGATGTTATCTGGTGGACTGAATTTGGAGTATTTTACTTTTTTTCCTATCCTCCAGGCTTTGGGCAGCAGATTATTATGGGTACGACATCTTAGAAAAAGTTGAATGTTGGACAATAGAAGGTCACAGTAGTACAGGGAACTCCAGAGCCTGAGCTTTCAAATTCAACTGCTTTTTGTGAAAGATGCCTTTTAGTTTGTTTTGAATGTTTATAGCAGCTTTTATGCACTGTCTGCAGGCTATTTAAAAATATATTATTGTAACCTTGGTGACCCTTTGGATGATTATTCTGCTTTGGGTTGCACACTTTTTACTCTGTCTTTTTGAACTCTTCCCTTGCCTATTCTTATAATTTTTTCCTTTGTATTTCCTGAAATATTTTTCTCACTTTGTCAGTAAAGGGTTTCCATCTGATGCCTCTTGCTACACTATGCACTCAAGACACTCTTCAGTGGCAATCTGCTGCCGATAGTCTGGGAGATGGGATTTAGTCTAATATTGGTCAGATGCTTGTAACTGATGTTTTTTTCTTTTACTGAAGATTCTGCTTTCTTAGAATTAAAAATAAAATACAAACTAAATCCTCAGTTAAATGTATTCCAAAATTAAGCTTATATGATTTGAGGCATTTATCTTATTTTCTTTGATATTCTTCAAGAATGATGCCCTTCTCGTGTAGCAGTTTTCTGAGATCTAACATATAGATTCAGAACTTGCGAACAGAGACTTTCTACCTTGCTTATCCATATCCAGTGAATATTATAAGCACAAAAATTTAAAAGCTATAAATGAGATTAAGTTCCTTTCTAGGCCCCTTTTCATTGAGAAAGCTCACTAGCTTTTTGATTTTTAGAACATTGGTAAGCTCAAATCCATGGAAGGCTCTGTTCTTTGGGACTCTGAATGGATATGCAGTGTGAAGTGTGTACAGTATTTATAGTAATACAGAATAAGCATGCTGCTTTATTAGAATCTGATTTTGTGTCATCTCCATTGTGTGTGAAAGCATAGATTTCAGTGAAGTTATAACATCGAAAACTTAACTACTGAGACAGTGCATGGAATTGCCTTTGTGTTTCCTGGGAATTGAACCTACCTACTGAACTCCAGGCCTCTAGGATATGCCAGTGCATTGCAGTGCTCTACTAAACGCATCTATCCAAAGCACTGTAGTTTTGCTAGCACTGCACCTCTCTCATACTAATATACGCCACTTCTGAACAAGGTTATGAAATAGTGAAGTCATATTTTAAGAGAGCTATCAGTACCCATCTAGAGCTAGTTTTGGTACCTCTCTATTGAAATGTAGTGGTTGTAGGCATATCATTGCATTACATCCAGAATATTTGAGTTCATTTCTGGCTATCATTTTTCCAGAAAGCTGTTGACAAATTGGAGAAAAGAACAATGACATTAATTGAAGTTGCACAAATTGAGAGAAAGTAATTATTTATAGTACTAAATGGTGTAATAATTATGAGAAATGGAATGAAATTAAGATACAAAATATTTAAACAGAGTATTAGGAAGCGCTTTCTGACAGTGAGATGCATGAAGCTGCAGAGCAGTTTCCCAAGATAGGTGATGGGAGTCTCATCGCCTGGAGCACTTGAAAGTATACAGAAAAAGAAATGTTAAAAATCTTGGAAAGTGTCTGTGCCTGAACTGGCAGGAGAACTGAATGACCTTTTCCTTCTTTTATTCTGTGAATAATAAAAATTGTACTTTTAAAAGACTTTAATACCCATGTCGAAAATTTTACCTACATTTTCCTATATTTTGAGGTCTTTTCTTTCTTTTTTTTTTAATCAGTATGGAAATGTCACTGAATACATAAAATGACACACTCTTTATCTCATTAATTTCCTGGATGCTTCTCCTTGTTAGTATTATATCTGTCTTATTGTGACCATTAATTGATTTTTCTTTATCTTTCATAATTTTCCTTTCGCATGTGTTGCCAATAGCTCTTCCATCTCAGAATATTTTCAGTTTTGATGGTTGTTTAATCTTTCATCTAATGAAGATTGCTCTGGGAATTTCATTAGTCTGTGTAACAGTGTCGAGGTAACTAGTTTGATCGACGAATTATATCACAAGAATTTAATTGTTGTGTGTTTAGTTTTAGACCTGCACTTCATTCTCTCTAAAGCTTTTCAAAGTTTCTGGTTATTCTCTTGGTTTGTGTTTCCCCTAGACCAAAATGTAGTCTATGTAGACCTTTGTATTCTGCTATATATATAAAAGGATTAATTCTTCTTGACTACTTGATCTTGATGCTACTCAAAATTCAAATAGCTTGTAGAAATAGCATTTCCAATGCAGACTTGAAAAATGCCTGCAGATGTGTTGTTATTTGTCAGAGCCTTGATGGAATATCCAGCACAGCAAACTTATTGGCATTCGACTTTACTGGAAAGACATCTATGTTTCAATCCTTTGGATCTGCAGGTACAATTTTCCTGTTTGTATGTCCCTCCATCCCACCTCTGGGCATTTAAATGAGCAGAGAATATCCCCCCAAGTTCCTCTGAGGACTCTGCCAAAGCACAAGCACTTTCAGCTCCTCCTCAGCTTGTGCAGGCTGGGAAGAATTTTTCTAGGAGTTTTCCATTGCAGTTGTCCTGTGCTTGTAAACCCAACCTCAGGTTTTCCTTCATTTTTTTTTAATGGTTCCTGCCATCTCTGACAAGCTCAGTGAATCAACACCTTTTTACCTGAAAAATTTATTTACTTTTTTTCCTGCCACTGCTCTAAATTCTATCCTTTCGAACTCCGTATTTGTCTGCACACTTGTATTTAACTGACATACTCCATGAGAGGGGATAAACACATCTTTGCAAACTTTCATTTCAAGTTAGCCATCTGCCTTTTTCTGACTTACTTCGTAGTGACAGTATCCTCAGGACTGTCCTGTGTGAATCTTAAAGAGGTATGTGGAAAGCTGCTCCATTTGCAGCCTGCCTGACAGTCCTGTTTTGCTGAACACTGTTTTTTTAAGATTTTCCCTGAGCAAGCAGTGTTGGCCACTTGTCCCTTCTGAACACTTTCCTTTAGGTCTTGCAAGTGATGTAATTCAGTGTAGTCCTTTCTGTCTCACACTCTCCTTCCCAAATTCTAGCCCTTTTCAATGGTTTGCCACAAAATATGCAGCTGCCTTATATAGATATTTGGAATTAAATTCTGAGCTCATTGTGTCTTCTTAACACAAATGTCCTTTTTTGAATGAGTTTGGTTTCTTTTGTGTTGGCCATGGTGAATGTCTCTTCACATTGTCCAGTCTTCTTGGCAACTCACACTGGTCTTCTAAGGACTTGTTCTGAGTCTTCCATTAGCAGCACTCCTACAGGCTTTTCCTTCATTGTACAAGTACCATCTGATTTCCTAATGAAGTAGCTGTAACTCCTTCATTCCTCCTTTCTGTGGTCATCTTTTTTCAAAATACCATCGAGTAAGAAAGCAAATCACCTTTATACTTCATTTTCACAGGGAGTGCAGCACTTTCCAGACCATTAACACAGAAGTTCATTCTTAATTTCCTCTGCCTGATTTAACTGAAAACTACTGAAACATTAAGTTGCTTCAGAAGCAGCTTCTTTCAGAAGTATCTCACTAGTTTTTGGCAAACTATTCACTGCAATTTCAGAATAAAGTAGTTAAATCCTTTTCCCAGTTCTCCACATTTTACAGTTCTGGCTTTTATAAAGTGTTTAATGCCAGTAAGATTGCTGAGCTGGATATTTTATCAGTTTTCTGCTAGTGTACTCTTGATACTTAACTTACTGAGAAATCGCAGAGGTCTAAGGCACTAAGGTCTAAGGCAGAAGTCTGCTTCATTAGGGTGCTGAGTTACCCAACCTTACGGATGGGTAGACTGAGGGAAACCCAGTCCATGCTATGGCTTGTCTACTGCACTTAGAATGAATCACAGAATCATAGAATGGTTTGGATTGGAAGTAATCTTTAAAGGTCATCTAGTTCAATCCTCCCTGCAGTAAGCAGGGACATCTTCAACTAGATCAGGTTGCTCAGAGCCCTGTCCAGCTTGACCTTGGATGTTTCCAGAGATGGAGCAATGACAACCTCTCTGGGCAACCTGTTCCAGTGTTTCACCTGAATCTAGTTGCTTCTATTTTCTTTCCTCATTAACACTCATGTGTATCTCCTGGAAAGGAAATTTATACTAAAGTTTAAGCAGAATATAATTTCAATTCCAGCATGACATTTCATACCTGATTTCTACAAAAAATTGTGTGTTACACAACAATTATATAATCTCCATGATCTTATAAGAAAATTCATTTAGATTTTTTAAGGTGAGGGATTTTTATATCTTGTGAAACTCTATATAATATTTCAGTTGACTCCATTACATCTACAAATATATCTTTAAGGTAAAGGAAAATGCTTCTTAATTTCACTTCCTTATCTTTCTGGAACAAAGGTTTAACTTCACCCTTGTTTAGCCAAGCATATATAAATATGTATTGGCTTGGGACCAACTGTGCCACAATTGTGCCACATACAATATCCTTTCTTAAATAAGGTGAATATGTGATACCTTCGGTGGCATTTATCAGATACATGAGATTAAGCAAATAAAGGAGATCAGAGTTGTTCAGACTATTTTTTCACACGCATCTTACACTAGCTGCCATAATTTCCTCTGACAAATTAAGTGGAGGTAGATTCTAAAATCCTCCTAGACAGGTACAGTAAGCATTGTCAAGCAGAAAACCAGAAAAAATATTGTGGTACTTAAGCCACATAATGTTTACACCTGACCAGTTAGCCAGAAATTCATGCTATGGCAAAAATGAAGTAAAATATCTGCACTGACTCTGAAGTACAAATTACAAAGGAATTTGTCTCTATCAATTTGGGCTCACACATGACATATCCACTACCCCAGCCAAATTATTTTTTGATCTTCTTTGAGATGTACAGAAATCTACTGTAGAAGAAAGGTTTTTTAGCCTTCCAAGAGGCTAAACATAAACAGAAATTATTATTATTTTTTGCACGACTGCAAAAAAAGAGAATTGCTATGTATGCTACAAGGTATTTATCTTGTACGTAATCCAAAACCCATAAGGAATCAGTACAGGCAAAAATTTTATCTTTTTCAGAAATTAATGATTCTGTTTTCAGGCATTTGGATTCTGGAGGAATCTCATTTCAGAAGCATAATCCTGTAGGGCCC
This sequence comes from Eurystomus gularis, assembly GCA_013400335.1. Lineage (NCBI taxonomy): Eukaryota > Metazoa > Chordata > Aves > Coraciiformes > Coraciidae > Eurystomus > Eurystomus gularis. Next base: position 47,148 of record VZZY01013046.1, on the reverse strand, counting down.
AGGAAAATGATCTGAGAATTCTCAGGGTATAGCAGGGATAAGCGGAGAGTTATTTTTCAGCGAAAAGTTGAGAAAAGCACAGAGATAAGGTTGAAAAGGGCAACATGATCTGAAGCAGGCTCCACTTATCCAATTCTGTAGTGCAGCAAATAGTATACTCTCCCTTTTGTCTTTCCTGTTCTTTGTTATAACATTATACTTCCTAGAACAGTATTGTCACATTCTTTTTTTTTTTAAAGACATAGTAACATTCTCATCAGGTAGCTACATGATTTTTATGTGAGCTAAGATATAGCACTGTTTTTCAACCTGGAGAGGTAGATCTAGTTTCCCCCATTGAGGGGAAAGCTGGTATGAAGTGCATGTGATGTGGTTGCTGAGAATTATGAACAGCAATGGTCTCTTACAAAAGGCACAGTAAGAAATCTGTCTTACAAATGGTGCAACAAATGAACAAATATTGAACAAAAGAACAGAATGAGTCCTGGAGCAGTGTTTTCCAGAACTTTGCTGATTGTATATATCAACTATTAACTTCAGTATTGCTTTTTTTTATTAACTGACTAGACAAATTTTTCAATGACCAGTCAAAAACTTAAGTTTTTAAAAGTGATGTTTCACTTTAAAACAAAATAGGCAATTTTTTCCTGCTATTGTATGGATATCCATCAAACTTCATCTTGATCTGATCATTGCAAGAATTTCATCAGAGAAAAAAAAGCCCTCTACCTCTGTTTTTGGCACAGCACTTGCAGTAGTCACATATACAAGCAAGTATGCTCAAATATGTTGTTTCCCAAGCTATCTACGGAAAAGCCAAAACAGGGCATTTGTACACAACTACATTATGTATACATTTTATTTGATTTATAACCAGCTGCTGCTATTCTTGTTTGTGAGTGCTTTACCATTTATCTGGACCTTGACAAATAGGTGCTTATTGAATAATTTGAATTTTCATCTCTTATAACCTTTACTGTGAAGAACTACACATACTAATCCTTCATATTTTGAAAAAGACACTTTTCCAGCTAGAGAAATGCCTGGTGTTTTGGAAGACAGAAATCATCAGGCTAGAAAAGAGTCCTTCAAAATGTTCAGCATAGGAGCACGTTCTGCCTTAAGTGTGCTGCTCATAAAGAACTGTGTATCTCTTAGAGATACAAAGCTGAAAAAAGTGATGTTGTACACCAGAGGTAAAAGATAACTGCACTGAAAGTAATCATCAAACTATTACTTTTTTAAGCTTGAAACTGCATTTTTCATCTAAAGTTTCCAGTATTTCTTAATTTTTTTCATATATTTTCATAAAATAATACCATCTCCTTAGAAACCACCAGATGTATATAAAGGATATTGGAAAATAAGACAACCAAACTCTACCTCAAAAGTTTGTTTGTTTAAGGTAAAATTCTCTAAACAATCAGTCCATTGAACCAACAATATTTTCCTTTTGGTCAAAGACAAAAAGAGAACATTTTTAATATGCTGACTGTATAAAAAGGCAAACTGCAATTTTAAAGACTGCAGGAAAGTTTCCCAGGCATACAGTTAGTCTAAATGGAAATGCTACTTGCTATCCTGATATAAATAAAAGATACAGTTAATTTGTTGTTGAATTACTGGAAACATCCCTGCCAGGGGCAGACTGAATAATTCCAGGTTTGACTGGCAGGTCATTAATGATAAGCACTCAGGACTTTAAATCAAAGGATTGTTATTCTTTATTTTACCCTTCCTGAATGGAGTTTACTTCCACATTGCACTCCTGACCAAGATTTGCTTATTAGTGGCCAACTCTGTATTGATACAAGGTATTTATCATAGTCATATCTTCTTGACTAAAATGATGTATATAATAGTCTTTCTTAAGGAAGATCAGCAGAAAAAGAACTACTTCTAAAAGATAAAAATTGTACTGCTAAACTGTGTCAGTATTTATTAAAACTTTAGCATACATTCTGTAAAGTGTAATAGCAGTCAGTAGGACTTTGTTTTCACTGGAATCCACTTGCAAACATTTCAAGGTATTAGGTAACTCTCATAGGCTACTACTATTTCAGTAGCACCTGCTCAAAAAGACTTATCTGTGATACATCATCCTCCTGTCCTCACAGTATGCATTGATTGCAGGGAAACACACCGTACACCTGTTACCTGTTGAGTGGAACTACTCAGGGCCACACAGGCCCCTGCAAGATTTTATATGGGAGAGGGCTGCATCAGCAAGTACCTAGATAAATCCTATCAGCCTTGGCTCTGTTAGGTCCACACAGCTACCAGCTGGGTAGTCACAAAACCCACACACAAGTGTCTTGCCCTACAATGGATTCATTAGTGGCAAACCTTGAGGTCGTGGAATCTGAAATGCCTAAAACCACAGCCTTGGAATCATTTCCCCAAGTTTCTCACCAAATTCTATTTTGTTTTCAATGTGTTTGAATAATACAACCACTGAAAACAGACAGTAAGGCATTCAATCTGAATTCACTGTAGAGGACAGAAGTAACATAAACCATCGTTACCTTGAGTAACACAGTGACTGCCTTCTGCAAATTATGTTGCAGAAATAGAAGTTTCTGCACTGAAGACTAAAATATGAAAGCAGCAATAGAATAAAGAAGTTCTATGATTTATTTTTAAAGGTTTTATGATGGCATTATATCATACTGATTTTTTTCTTAGCACAGACCGCATCATGCTGCTGTACTGTTTTTCTGAGAACAAATTGCATTCTTTTACTCCCCATTTAGCTCAGCATCTTAGTAATACGAGTTTTAAGTGCAAAAGATTTTCTGAAGAAACTGTATTCCTGTTTCCTATCTATACTTGCTAGAAACACTTCTATTCCTTATTTCTCACAAACTCATTCCAAGCACATCAGTGAAGCATGGCAGCAGCACTTGAGTTTACAACAAACCATTTACCTGGTAGGAGGGAACAAAATTCTCATTCAAGATTTACAGCTCATCCCAGAATATTGAGCTGGTTCTTAATACAAAGTCAAACTAGGCATGTCCTTAGCATTGATGGTGTATTAACAAGAATTCTTCATCCCTGCAACCAAGGCTGAGAAAACCAATGAAAAATACTATGCACACATTGAATTCTCCACCCAATTAACAACTTTGAAAAATGCTGAGACTGCTAAGGAGAAAAAAAGGACTCTCAATGTTAGACACAGCTACTTAAGTAGCATGTTGGGAAGTGTCAAATTTCAACCTTCCTCTTGTCTACAAATAATCTGTGAATAGATGCAAATTTTAGAAAGTTTGTCCTGCTGAGCAGTTTGAGAACACTTTTTTTCCCTACGGATTCTTTTGATCAAGAGCTGAGATACTACAATGAAAGGCATATTATGGAATTGTGGAGAAAATAAATAGTTGCTTACCTGGCTAATTTTTATAGCCAGTAGAGCCTAGAGTTCATTATTTATGTTGTGTAATTAGTCATATAATATTGGTTCTGCACCTAAACATTATATAAATAAATGACAGGTCTGCAGGAAGGAATCCTCGATACTTATGCAGCCTAATGGCTAGAAACATTTCAGTGCTTTAGAGAAAGCAGAAGTGAATTACACTGTCCACGTTTTTACCTTTTCCTATTATGGTTTTGTTGGTTTGTTTGGGGGTTTTTTGTATTATTTTTTTTTCCCCCAAAGGAAAAGATAGTATTTGTCTATAAATGATGGCTCAGGATGTAAAAACCTAATTCCCTTTCCATTCTAGAGAGGAAGATATAGAAACTATCTTGTCTGAGCTGGCTGTTTACAAAATGTATATTACATTTTATCTTGTCAGAGTCACACAGAGTAATTGCATTGACATGGATACAGCGCTAATTGAGAGGAGTATGGTCACTTCTCTTCGTTTCTCTTACTGGATTAATTGCCTGAATGCCAGGGTTCCTACTGGAGGGCTTAGAGTGCTGCTGTGTCTATATCATTGCTTCATTTGATTACCTAAAGTGCAACCTGAATATGTTGCTCCCTTTTAATGTCACTGTATTGTAGGTTACTTTTGCTATTCATTCCCTTGCTATGTATTGTGGAACGAATAATCCCATAGAGTATAGTGCAACATTCAAACATTATTTTTGCTCGTAAGCCATTTGCCTTACTGCTGTTTTTTTCTGCATAAATGGTATAAGAAGTATTTTCATAAACACACTGAAACTTTTGGACCTTCTTACAATTTATTGCAGATAATCAACAAGTGATAAGTATGGGGAAAGTGTAAGTTCTTGGTGGAAGACTTTGCTATTTGGTGGAAAAAATTCTAAAACTGAAATTCTTTCTGAAAGAGAGAAAATTTTAGAAAACAGGAGTCTGGATACTCAAAAGGAGCTGTGAGCAGAACTGCATATCAATGAAGTATGCATATCAAGTATGCCTAGGTATGTTCTATAGCTCCTCTTACTAGAACAGAACTCCAACTTCACATGGCTTCACCTACCTTTAAGGTAAATGAGCATGGTAAGAGTCTTTTCTTAGCCTATATTAGTAATGATTATTTCAAGCGTAGCTGAAACAGGAAATGCTGGATGTGTTTTTCCATCTTAAAAGGGGTCAAGTAAAATCAGCACCAAGTTGTCACATAACAGAAATTGGGCCATGAACTCTTTGGCTTTACAATAACTGTATCTTAGGTCAGAGCATTCCCAAAAATCAAGCAGTCTGGGTAAATTGTTGGCATATTTTCTGAGCTTCTCACATTGCAGAGATAACCTGGAACTGAAGTCTACGAGTAGTTTCTGATAGGAGAAGAACTTGATAGTGGAATAGAGTATGTCTGATAGAAGTCTGGTTACTGCCTAAGGATGTACCATATTCTTTTTCCTTGAACACAGGAAGCATTCAAAAGCAAGGAATACTTAACTTGCTTACAATTGCAGACCTCCGCTTTCTCAGTGCTACATTCAAACTAAATATTTACCACAAGTCCTTCTGTTACTACTGCCATTATATATCAGATAAATTCATACATATACCATCCTAGACTCAGGTATTTTATGCTAGTCTAATATACTTTGGCACAGTTTTAAAAAAGAGTGGGTATCTACAGCTTCCCTTGACTTAAGGAAGATTTGTGTCTGAAAATTTTGGAAAACTAAGCTCCTAAAACTTCACAAGGGTGCAAAACACTCATTTTTATTTTCTAAAATTAATTATCTTGTCCTACTAGGTCAGTTCCTAGAAATATTAGAAACCATTTTTGTGAATGCAACAGGATGTAGATGTATTAAAAATATTTACTCCTGCAGACTGGGACTGAATCAGACATTGACTAAATATACTGTGCTCCTTGAATCTGGCCCTGTATGATACAGTCTCCACTGGTTTTACTAATTTTATGACTCTTCTTTGAACATTTTCAATTTTTCAACATTCTCTTATAAGTACAAACTTCCAAAGAAATGGCGACAGTGTTCTAGGGATGGTCACAACACACTGCAGCAAGAGGAATAACTGCTTTACTCATACTGAGGATACTCCTTGGTAGACAATAGTCTTTTTTATTTAGAATTTGTGTACTGCTAGCAATTGGGTAGCATAATCACCAGTCTAAGCATGGAAGCCCCTTCTATTTTCATTCCTTGTTCATTCATGACCAACAATATTGTTGGTCATATTAAAATGTAAATTATTTTCTTGGCTTTTGGACAAGTATTTAATAATCATCACATGATGCCTATGCATTATATACATTGAGTATCTTTTCCAAATGCATAACAGAAATACTTAATGAATATTTCTTTTCTTCTCCAGAATAATTGAAATAAACAACATTTTTATCTAGCTGATGGACAAAATCATTGCTAGGATCCTTTTTGATTCATAATTTGCTTGAAAAACTTTTCAGTCTTAAATCTGTTTCAGTCTTAAATTTATTTTCAGTCTTAAATCTGTCAATAACAGACTTTTCCAAATATAGTATTTTCCTTTTCACATTCGTTACGAATTTTCCGCGATTCCTAACATCATTTGTGCATTCATTGTTATTAGCTCAGCTGTTAAGTAATAACTTTCTCTTTTCTTATCCTTTAGTTAATAGCTATTTTTCAAAATCAATGACACCACCTTTCTTATATCAGTGCTACTTTTAAATTAATATTCAATTATTTTCTTAAAATATGTCTTAGACAAATTGCCAGTGCCTTACTTTTACTAACATTCACATTTTTCTCCTTAAAATTTTCTCCTTCCTGATTTGAACATTATTATTTGGGAGTTTTGTGTAGCATGTGTGTAGTAGTTTATGGTATTGGATTTATTTAATCCTGGTTGCATACAACAGACATAAGTCACAATCACGTGTTCCTCCATGGAATTGATAAACAGCTAGTTACTACATTTCATTTGGTAAGCAAAACATAGTTTTGTTAAAATTGCATGGTTTCTGATTTATGCCATCTATTAAATCTCATTTCTGTATGTCATACAGAGTTTTCCTCCCCTTCTACTCATCTTTTATCTACATGCACTGATATATACAGGCAGGAGTCAACCTTTTGGGTCTATGAGACCTAAATCTGGGAATCAGTAAATGATAACTACTGATCTACCCAGAATTGGCACAGGATGGAACATTGATCTATAGAGATTCAAAGTTTGTGTCATCAAACCTATCAATGGTTTACAACTCCCCCTTGCCTCTTTTATCTTTCCTACACTACCTTTTGTAATAGCATATAGCCACCGGTTTTAATATTTCAGTCATTAATCCACCAGGTTTCTGTAATTCGAATCAAGACAAATGTATGCTTATAAATGAGAAATTTGGAGTCTTCTTATTTACTATTTATTTCCATCAGTGGCATATAAATAGTTAATAAGTATAATTCCCTTTTCTTCCCATAGTGCCTTGGCTAATTTTGTAATCAATATCTCATGCCTGACCTAATTGCTCAGTTTTTATTCCTCTTTGTGCCCATCTAGCCTGTGAGGTTAGTGCTCTGCAGACTGCCATCCCAGAACAATGCTTCCTTTTTTAATCACATAAAGACAATGCAAGGGTCTGCTCCCCTCACCAAAGATTCCACAAGTTTTCAAATTCCTACATCACTTATTAATCAGTGGTTCATTTCCACGTGTTTACCATGTCTCCTTAATTTGTTGGGCAGTCCTGATTAAGGGTTCTAGAGAAACATTGTACATCAATCTCAGAGTAATTGCAGATGTATAAAACACGATAAAAATGTCATTCATACATGTTGCCCTTTGTAGAAACTTGACTCATTGTAATGAGTTTTTGTCTGGTGGGGCTTTGGTAGCAGAGGGGCTAGAGGGGCAGCCCCTCTATGAAGCTTCTAGAAGCTCCCTTGGCTCCAAGTCAGACCTGCCTCTAGCCAAGGTGGAGTTAGCTAGGGACAGTGGCAGCAGGTCTTCAATAACATGTTTAAGAGGGGAAAAACCTGCTGAGCAACTTCTTTTATTTTGGAGAGGAGTGGGATGTGAGAGGACCACCTATGCAGACAACAAGGTCAGTGAAGACAGAGGGGAGGGAGGTGCGCGCTGGTGTGGAAACTGCCCGCAGCCCGTGGTGAGATGGCAGGCTGACCCTCTGCAGCCCTTGGGGGTTAATGGAAGAGCAGATGCCTGCCTGCAGTCCAGGGAGGATGCCACACTGGATCAGGTGGCTGATCATAGCCCAAAGAAGGCCATGACTCTGAGGGACGGCTGTGCTGGAGCAGTCCATTGCTAGGATGAATACACCCAGTGGAAGGGACCCATGCTGGAGCAGTTCATGAGGAGCTGCAGCCCTGTGGAAGGACTCGAAGAAGTCTGTGGAAGACTGTCCCCTGTGGGAACGATGCCATGTTGCAACAGGGGAGGACAGTCAGACTGACAGACTGACTGCAACCACAGCTTCCTGTCCTGCCCCCCCCTCCCCCGTGCCTCTGGAAGGGAGAAGGTAGAGAACTGGGAGCAGAGCTGAGCCTGGGAAGAAGGAAGGGGTGGAGAGAAGGTATTTTTAAGGTCTGGTTGTATTTCTCATTATCTTACTCTGATTCAGTTGGTAAATTCATGGTGGTTCTGTTGTTTAAATTAAATTTTGTTGTTTCCCCAAGTTGAGTTTGTTCTTTGCCCATGACCAAACTGGGGTGTGCCCTCCCTGTTACTTGTCTTGAACCTCAGGCCTTTTGTTATATTTTCTCTGCCCCATCCCACTGCAGGGTGTGAGGGGTAGGAGTGAGTGGCTGGCTGATGCTTGTTTACAAGACACTCATGCGATCTGGTTAAAGAATATTAATTGCAGCAGCAGAAAGAAATAATAAATATTCAGTGTTTGTGTTAGTTAAGCAGGGGAGAAACATATATTTTAATTCTTTCTTCTAAAGTTGTTTCTTGGTCTAAGTTTTGTTCGGTTCTATAGGACGTCATATATTGGAAGATCACAGTTCAGAATTAGAAAAGTCAGAAAGAGCAAGGGACAAGAAAAAAATAATGCATTTCGAGGGATGCTTATCCTTTGCTCTACAAGTGATGTCCTAGTGTACTTTTCACTATGTTGTGGCTGTATCATTTTCATGTCCAAAGGCTTATCTTCTGGAGGTGTCAAATTTTCTGTGGTAACGTAACATGAACATTCAGGATAAAGTAGTTCTGTTTACAAATAAATACAGTTTTGTTTACAAAGATATACTCTAGCCTTAGTCAAATCCAGATGAAAAAATTGAGCTTCTAGTTCTCATTTCCTGTGAGCTATGTAATTAGTCATTTCTGCTGATATAAATAATCTATATGCCAAGCCCTGGAATGAACTGACAGATCTATAAAAATGATCGCATCTTATCAGGTACGAATATATTGTTCCTTATTTCATTGTGAAGGCCTTTTTGAAAACATGTACTCTTAATTTCACAGGCAGCTTGGTGTTAAGGAGTGATGTGCTAGACTACATTCGTTGTTTACTAATTTACTGCCTTACATGTAATGCCATCCAATCTTTCTGCAGTCCAAAATTAGAGCCACACACTGTTATACCCTCTTTCATGATACATAATGCTAATCCTACAGTGTCTTATATTTGACTGTTACATTGAATGGCTTCTGTGGCCTCCTGTCAGATTACAGTAGGTTGCAGACCTAAAAATTGCCTTCCCTTCAGGGGTTAAACTATATAATGTAATTGTGGCTTATTCTAAAAAAGCTGCTCTCCCTGAGGTCAGTCAGAGCACTGAGCTGCAATCATTAATAAGCCATTTTGTGTTTGCTTCTGTGATCAAAGAATTCTTGTCCAGAGTGCGGTAGCTTGTTTCCTTTGCATTTCAGCTTCAAATTTCGTTTCCAGAGAGAAGAGAGAATAAATCCTGACAATAACAATGGTGAATCTTTAATGGCACTCATTAAAGTCAATGTTTGATTTTTTAACTGTGCTACCTGAAATTCAATTTTTAGACCAAAAATGCATTTAAAAGCTTTGGGGCCTTTTGTAACAAACACCCTTTCACAAGTTATACTGATCTGCTATGTTGGATGGAAGACTACTTTATCTTATTTGTTCCATTAGATCCTTTAATTTCTTTTATAATAGCTGAACTTTTACAACAGTTAAAAAAAAATGTAATAGCAGCTTTGATCTTCAGATATCAGCTAGAGGGTACTCCACACTTGGATTTTAAATAATGTACTGTAGAAAGCTACTATCCAATGAAAAATCCTCAATTACTTTAAAAGCTACCCTTCACTATGCTTTTACATTTACAGGCCTTTCTCTTTTTTTGAAATTTCAACCTCCATAATACCGAGGTGCTTTAAGCAATTATTTATGATAGTATTACCTCATACTAATTTTCTAGTCAGCGCATATAGCAGAGTTGCGTCTGCTTTGTTATAACAAGGAACATGATCTAGCTGAGACATGTTCTCCCTCTTCTCTGGCATAATCAATGAGAAACACTCCCCAGGGACAGCAGTGTCTTTTTCTCCTTGCATTGGATGCAGCGTTACTTTAACTATTGCTCAGTAAGTACATTAATTAAAACAAAAATCCAAAGCAGAAACCTGCATTATAAGATTTTACAGTACATTTATTTTTGTGCCTTTAGGACCAGAAATCTTATAGATAATGCCCTGGATTTCATATACTATGTGAGTTAATGTGCCTTGCTGTATGTAGGTAATACTGATCCTATTTGAAATGTGTATGTTTGGCCATGTATATGCATACATAGTTGCATCGACACTTACCGTATGTGTGAATGAACACAGAGTGCTGCACACAATATACTGTGTATAAGCAAATAAGCTTTTACCCTCTAGAGCAGATCTGATAAAGAATTTTTTTTTTTTTTTTTAGAGGAAATTTCAGTTTTGCTGGAAAAAAGGCGATTGGCTTCCAAACAAATCACAAGAAAGTCTCTCAGGTTGCACAGTCTGCCAATTTTACCTGATAATATATTATTGAAGATTATGTAAGTGATGTCAGTGCAGCCACATGTTGAACATGAAGTGTATGGGAAGCTGGGTTATATTCAGAATGGGAGCCTCAATAACCATCTCAGCACCTGTGAAATGTAAAGGAGAGGTCTCAGTGTTGACTAAATGCCTGGTATTCCTTAGGATTATAAGCCTCCTTCTGTCATTCAGTATCTATATCTACTGAAAACCAGAGAAACAGCTTTTCCTGTCCTGCTGGATGAGAAATAAAATGAGTATTGAAAAAACCAAATTACTGAATGGTTTCTTACTCTCTCTTTTGCTAAAACCTTTCTGTCTTGTATTGATAATAATTGAACAGGACTGAAACTGTCTTGCCACAGCCTTGCTATATACTGTGTCAGCTAAGTCAGTTCTTCATTCTTCTATCCCTCAAAATATTTAATTTCTAGCATATGGTGCTGCATTCAGACACCCTCATCTGAGGTGACTTGCTCAAACCCCTTGACTGTTGGACACAGGTACATGTAACTTCCACTGTCCTCAGGGTCCTACCTCCCTTCACATTTTAACTGTGCTACTGGTGTGCTAGGGTTCTCTTACCCTGATTCCTGAGATCACAGTGCTTCTGAACCTGCCAGTCCTGCTGATCTCTCTTAGGCAATTGAATTAGAGGTGTGTCATAGCTGAGAGATGTGTTAAGATTTGCTGGCACTACTTACCAGATCCTGAAGCCTGCTTCCAACAGATGGGAGACAGATGATCCCAACCAGCTCTGAAGTTGCTTTCTCCACTCCAATCACCTGAAAAGTGAACTGGGTGAACAGGGACAGTTGCTCTTTTGTTTCACTTTTGATTTTCAGTATTCCTAGTTTTCCTGAAAGAATAAGATTTTTTGCATACTCAGGGTTAAAAAGCATAACAATAGTTAGGTATTTAAATAGTAGTTATAAGAAAAAAAAATAATTAATCCTCATTTTTCTGCCAGCTATAACTGTGAGGGTAAAGCTTTTTAAATCTGGGCCCCAAATCTTCAAAGTGCTTTAAGAAATTATTTCTAGAGACTACATAAATGTAACTACAATTAATGTTAGAAAACCAGATAACTTTCATATTGTTATAATTTACTGAACATAGGATTATCCTTGAAGAGTGTCTGGAAGACAGAATGGGTGCAGACACAGCTGTCCCTCTGTTTTCTGTCCTAAACTCAAATACCTATAAAGAAACAGCTTCACACTTTCAAATGTGAAATGGGCTGTAAAGCTTATATATCCTGAACTGGGGGGTAGAGGAAATCAGATAACTTAGTCTTTCTTCATGGGAATATTATAAGATCCTTAAAGATCTCCAAAACTCAGATTCACAATAAATCTAATGAAACATATAAGAAGCATAGAATGCATCCAAGAAGTCCTTCCCTCTGGTCATTAAAGTACTTTCTGCAAAGTGCTCCTCAAATCCCTGGTCTAGAAAACAGAGATTTATACAGTGAATTTCACAGTGTGGTCATGTGAGATTTGCAATTCCCTCATCAAGCTCTGTGGAACTGACATTGCGCTCAACAATTTGCTTCCTCCCCATCCCACCCCCCATCTCCTCCCAATTTCACCTAAACAGTAAATAAATTTACCAGAAGTAAATCAATAAAATACATTTCAGTTTCCCCTCAAGAGATTTATATTGCTTTATGTTTGGTATTTCATACCATCCAGAGAACTAGATTTTACTCCTCTCTACTTCCTCTGAAACAGAGTAATGGATGCCCAACATTAAAAATGAATGGGAAAAAAAAAATGTGTTTGCTCTTGGCAATTGTTTACATTACAACAGTCAGGCCACACCTCAAGTATTGCATTCAGTTTTGGTCTCTGCTATACAAAGAAGATGCGGACAGGCTGGAGAAGGTCCAGAGAAGGGCCATGAGGATGATCAGGGGACTGGAAGACCTACCATATGAAGAAAGGCTGAGAAAAATTGGTATGTTCAGCCTTGAGAAGAGAAGGCTTAGGGGAGACCTAATTACAATGTACCAGTACTTGAAGGGTGGCTACCAAGAGGAAGGAGACTCCCTTTTTAGAATAAGTCACATGGAACATACACAGGGTAATGGCTGCAAGCTGCTCTTGGGGAAATTCTGATTGGAGTTTATGAGGAAGTTTTTTACAATGAGAACAATTAAACATTGGAATAGTCTCCCAAGGGCAGTGGTGGATTGCCCTACATTAGACAGTTTCAAGACTCATCTTGATAGGGTGCTGACCCATCTCAGACTACACTTAAGGTTGGACTAGATGATCCTTGAGATCCCTTCCAACCTGGCATTCTATGAATCTATGAATCTGTGAAAAAGTATCCTGGGGCCAAGTTTGAGATAAAGCTCGTTTGCTATGTTTTGATTATACAGTAGAAAATAGTTCTCATTTCAGAGCAGTTACAATCTTGCTAGAAATGGGAAATGGAAATAAGTGGACAGAGACATGACGTGTGGATACAAACTCTTCTAGGACAACATTTAGGTACTTCCTATGTAAAAGGTGTGAGTATTGTAGTATTGGTACTCTATGAAGGTTAGTAGTAGAGAGAAGAAACCTAAAAGAGAGAAATCAAGTCCAAACTAGCAATGTAAGAATATTATCAAATACACAAGTGATTAATTATTTCTAAATACAACCAAATTGTACTGGCCTTATGTGCAAAAGCAGGATAATGCATGTGTAGGAATTGCTGTCCATTCAAAAATGACATCAGGCCAAAATGATCAGCTCAATGTCTCTTACCTCTTCCTGTCTTTCAGTTCTGTACACCTATTCCTCCATAATTTGTGTTCATCTGGGGTGATAACCACACATGACCACATTTCTTGTGATGAAAACTTCTCTAGGGACCATTTCTATCTGTTGTAGAATGTTTTTTAAATGAGGTAATGGCAGTTTCTGAGAACCCAAATGTTATTGGATTTATTTTAACATATGTGTCTCTTTATACATGCACAAGTCCCCAGTCAGCTGTTAAAAGTGAAGGAATTTTTGTTTTCAGTTTTATTTTGAATGTTGAGGTAATTACAGTTATTTCATTGATACTCTTCTATTATTAAATACTTTTACATTTCTGTTTGATATCCTGTTTTTAAAAGGGGCTTTAGTGTTTTGTTCTTGTTTCCCAACAAAGCACAAAGCTGCCAGTAGATGGGCCATTCAGAAACATGTCCAAACCTATACTTCAGTGATTACTGCTTAAATATAACAAATCATTTAGTGAAAGCTATTCCAATATGAAGCATCTTCTGCAAAATCATATTTGATATACACAATCACCCATCTAGCCATGGTGTTTTCTTACTACCACAAGTCAGAAGCATAGTCTATGACAGATAAATATTGCTTTTTTTTCAGGCAATGTAAACAAGTCTACACATAAGGGAAGGATGATTTTATTCTACACTGATAAGAGATTACATTTGGTCTGTTTTGTGACTTCTAACCATATGCCACTCCACTTTTTTACTCACACTTAAAGGAGTTGGTTTGAAAATTTTCCTCATGAACTGTAAATAAGTGATGTTCTTTTATATTGTATCAGGCTAAGATCTTCCCTATCCCCTCCATTTCTTGGATCCTGTGTGCTCCAGTTATTAGTCTGATTTATTACCGTAGAAGTTTTGAGGTGTTTTGTTTGTTTATTTGTTTCTGGCATTAGCACCTACTTCCTTCTATGCTACATGGTTAGAGACTTCTGGCAAAGTATGAGATAAACCTCCATTCACTGGTTCATTGGCTGGCTGTGAAAGCTTCCACCGCCTGCAGTTCTGTCTGTCCACTGATTTGGGAGGAACTCTGCCTGAAGAAGTGTCACTACTCCTTTCTCCAGAGGACTTGACCACACATCTCTCTGCTGGGAATATTGTGAATTCTCTAGTATCTCTCCAGGTATGAAACTAGCCACTGTTTTCAACTTCATCTAGTGACTTCTATGTTCAACTAGTAGTAATTACTGTAGCGTAATTATTTTGGCAACAGATTCATGCTGTTTTCTAGTTGTTTTATTTAAGTTATTAATCATGGATGGGCACCTTAAAAGGGAAGCACTTCGATATGGTTTATGTAGATTTGCAAACTCCCTGAGTTCTTGTTTGCTGTAAAAGTCTGTGATAAAAAAATATTTGCAGTAAGTTTAATTTTTATTTGGAGTAGAACTCTTAAACTTTCTTCAGTACAGTTTTATAGTTAACCTCCTCGGCCCTGAGTTAACTGAAAATTGTTGAAGCATCATTCCTTTTACTACCTTTTCAGCTGTTGCGGGGCTTTTAACTGCTTGCTTCTTCAAGGTGTTTGTTTAATTTGCTGCAGTTCTGACTCAATTATCACTGAGAGCCAAGAGGTCCACTTCTCAGAGTGAATGGATTTTGGCTGGTGCATCTGCAGTCTGGGTCTTTGCGCAGCCACCAGATCCCACTGCCTCTGGAGTCAGCTATGGATCAGAAGAATACTTCTAGACAAAATAATTGCACTCGTAGGCAGTCAGTGCACGAGGGATGGATGCCAAAGATTAGATGTTGCTTTTGCTACCAGAAGGACATTTAAGTACAGTCTTAATCCTAGATGTCCCCAGAGATCACTTTGTTGTTTGAACTGAGTATCAAGTAACTGATCACACATAACAGAAAAACACTGTATTTTTCTTACTTAGAAAATATTATCAGGTGAAAAAATTCTATCCAATTATTACATGTAATACACATGAAAGAAGAAATCAAAGGCTAATCATGATATGGAAACTGGATGGAAGGGAGAGATGTATCAAAGAACAGGGAAAAATCACAAGTAGGAAATTCAGGGTATTTGTGTCCCTCTATATTCCGGGAGGTTTTGTGGGTTTAAATGACAGACTTCTCTTTTTCTGAAGATTGATTTGGATGACCGTTCCAACATAAAAAGTATTTTACCAGTTCAGACTTCTTGTTGAAAGCCCAATTTCACACTCATTTACACTGAAATCTATTCAACTTGAGCTGGTACTTCTGGAGTTCTTCATATTGCTCTTGTTCTTTGTAATCAAGTCCACTATTCCAGTTTAGCCAAAGCAAAAAATTGCAGCAGCCACAGTATAGGCAAACACAGGGGAAAAAAATCTAACAACAAAACAAATTAAATGTAAAAAATAAAGTGCCTTGAATTCTAAGTCAGGGGAAATAAAAATGATTTGTCTTAAAGGTTAACTATACCCTAAACTATAATGTTACACATTTTATAGGAATGATGTCTCTATATCCTTGTGCAATGCATCATCAATCCACAGCCAAATACCACTGACACTGTACATTTTTTATCTCTACAGACCAATATTTGAATAGCACTTACCTCTGAGGCAGTTCTTCTGGAAATTGTAAATATATGTCTTTCTTGGGATCAAAAGAAAGAACATCAAAATGAATGATGAAGTCCACAAACTGAATTTGCAGCTGTTTTATGTAAACTGGAAGAAAGTGTAAAATTTCTTGTTCTAATTCACTATACCCAGAGTTTTGATGATAGTAATATGAAAATGTTACATTTGCAATATTACTTACCTAGCCATAAGTAATTACCTAATTCTTACTTCGCTGTACAAATTATCACAAACAATTGTTCTTCTTGTGGGAGGAAGGACCATGATATTAAAAGCTTAAACTAATCTCGTGCAAAACAGTGGAGCTAATTCTAGCTGGACTGGTGAAACACAGTAGTTTTAAAATGGCATGAGTTCACATTAGTTGCAAATTTGCAGCACCTATATTTTATTCTATACTAAAGATGTTTTATTTTTCCTCCTGGTGATCCAGAACACCAATACTGTCTAGAAATTGTGCTGATACGGAGTTATCACAAGCTTGCATACTACCCCTCCATTATGACTTTTGAGCTTTTGGTAAGGAAGACATCCATGATCGAGTAAGCTCCCTACTAGATGTTGGAGAAGAGTATGTGTAGAAATCAGTGGCCCAAAATGACTGAAAATATCTTTAAAGCCAAGCAGTAAAGTGTAAGCAGATAAGCGATACTAACTGTAATCAATTACAAGTTGATTCCAAAAGGATAGCAAAGTCAGTTTATAACTGACTTGAAACTAGTCTCTTGAATCTTCTTGTAACCAATACATCTTGTACATTCAAAGTGCAGTTTTATCACTAAACCTACTGTAAAATAATACTTATTACTTAATTTTTAAAAGATGCATCTTAATTTCCTCCATTCTATTACATGCATTTTTCTTCCATGGTACCACTGACACAATACCATGGAAATGCTGTCGTTGTGGATATAGTCTGCTTGAAAGGGAAAACCCAGACAATAGTCTGATATGGCTAATTTGTAATACTTCTATCATTATACTATTGTGTGTATATGATGGCTGTCAGTTCATTAGAATTCAAATCCGCTTATAAATTTTTGATATTAAATTCTTTGTTAAAGAAACTTTAAGCCTTGTCTAGTCTAGTGATATGTTTATTGTTTAAATTAAGCCTTAATATTTCACTTACTCTGCTTTATATGACAATAGAATTTTACAAGGGCTTAATAAGAATAAGCTAAGCTTGCTCTATTGTCACGGAAACATTTTTTTCTTGTTCACTTTCTGCTCTCATTCCAGTCACTTTCACTGATTCTGAGATTTAATGGCTCATGTGTTCTCTTAGACATAGTCATCTACTATACTATGCTGCTGTGACTATTTCATTAGTCTGTTTCTTGACTTCATGCCCATGTCATCAATTCAGCTATTGGTTATTCAGTTTGTTAATGAGGGAAAAGCATAATGACCATTCAGTCAAATTATGGAATATAGAAAAGGTCAAAGTACTACAGTACATAATTCTAATTCATGGAATATTGTACATAAGACGATATATTTTCCATTCCCTGATATTTCATTTCATAACAAAATTATTACAAGACTGTAATATGGCATAAAATTAATTCACACTAAGAACAAAGCATGCAATTAAAATGCTAAATGGCACAACTGGAGTCCTTTCTTTTGACAATTACTGAAGTAAGAGTGAGGATTTAATCTTGTACCACATGAAATCATAATTTTATAGTTATCATTTTCTACAAGATACCAAATGTATTTTAAATCTACAGGAAGATACAAGTGCCAAAGTACTGCCTAACCTCTCACATGGAGAAGTAACTCAGTGCAAATTAAAAGCCTGCTTAGTTTCTAATCCTAGAAACATGTGAAATCCCAAACAGGGAAGTTTTTGATCAAGGAAAAGACAGTGATAAAGAATACAGCCAGAATTTTGTAGCCACACAGTTTCTAAAATCATCCATGACAGTCAGAATCAGGATAACAGTCCTTGCCCAGCAACTATGCAAATATTCGCTGTAAAAACTGCTTTAAAACTGAAACTGTCTTCCTGGAGCAGAAACTAAAATCCCATCTCCAGTCTTATATATGGTAGTCATAACACAGTGGAATTATGGTCATTTTCTCTGGTTTTGTTTGATTAGCTTTTTCTTTATGTTCTGAAAAATGGAAAAGCCTTGAAAAAAAGAGTTTTAGAAATACTTTTCCTCCTATTTCAACCATGGTGTGATTGTTGGGGTACTTCCAGAAGGTACTAGATAGTCTTCTGTGCAGCGGAGAAATTAATTCCATCTATACCTCTCAACAATGACTATATTAACCATTATAGTTTCAAATAAAAATAGGAAGGGCTAGATTTTAAATGAAATAATGTTGTCATTTGTAAGTCCTTATTCTCCCTTCCCTGGGTAGTTTATTTTTGTCAGAAAATGCTTAGGTATGTAATTCAAGAATCTTCACATCAGTGAAGGTAAGGGCATCCATCCAGAAGAGACATGGAATTCAAAATACATTTTCTAATTTCCTAATGGATAGCATATGTTACGTGTATTTTACTTGTAATTGCAAGGATTGTGTGACGTTTTTTGATTCCCTAACTTTATCTCTAATGTAGCTTAGTACACCTTTGAAGTTATATCTGACTGTGGAACTTCTTTTAGTAGTTTAGTAAAGTTTTGGCAATTCAGTCCCTGCAGCCAAGCCACGTGGCCACTGCAGCTGCCCCACCACCACAAACTAAAGAGTTTTAAAATGCCTTTTTGAGTTGAGATAAGGAGAGTTTAATACAGTGACACATAAGAAACAATCGCAGTAACAACAGCAATAACAACAGTAAGAAAGAAATCCACAAATAAGCGATACCGCATAGACAAAGAGATGCTCCGAAGTGGATCGATCGCAGACTGCGAGTCGCCCCCCCAGAACCGGAACTGGCCCCGGGGCATGATGTTAGCATGATGTAGAATAGCCTGGCTGCACCAAATTAACCCTGTCCTGGCTGAACCAGGACACTTCTTAATGGCATTTTTAACATAATTTTGCTCTTTAAGTTAATACTGCGCGTCTACCTACTTATTCCTCCCATTATCCAGAACTGTTAGTATTTTTACCCATACAAATATGTATTCTCCCATGATGGTCATGTAAATTCACATATTTCTGAAGCCTGTAATTTCACTTCTATTCTTCCTCACTAAATGGAATTACTGATATTGTGATGAATTGAGTTATTGGACTGTGCCTCTTTCAGTTCTTTCTTGCCATTACACTCCATTCATTAATATGACAAATTGCAAAGTTTTCAGTTTTGTTATTCTTTTCTTCAATATTCTGGAAAATCAGTTTAGTCTTAATCAATGAAAATTAGAGCCTAGTAGCAGATAAAAAGCTAGGAGTTGGAAGTCAAGTGACAGGCTGGGTCAGGCCCCAATCTGCATCTGACCTGTGCTCACAATAACTCTGAATTATGAATCAAGCTGCTTTTCACCAGCTAAAGGCTTGTTTTACATTCAATGCCTGCTGTCACAAGTAGAATAGGATTGCTGAAGTGACCCATTAGTCTCTCTAAAATTCCATTTTACTTAAAACCAGCAATCACTTTGGGGCTTTTAGCAGCTTTTCACCTGTTTCAGCAGTTCTATTTTTGTCAGTGATTTAGGAAAGTTGGTTTTGGGTAAAAATAATATGAATTTGATATTTATTGGAGTAAAATTTGGGAACACTGTTTAGTTTATATTTAAAGTTATGCATTGAGTAGGAAAGAAGAGCAGGTACTTCAACTTATTATTGCAGCTTCTTAGTTTTGTTTGGCACATATGCTACTTGAACAATAAGTGCACCTGAAAAACATCACCTTTTATAGCAGAATCTGCTATTATAGACTTGGAAATCCGAAGGACATAATTCAGATAAGCTTTGGAAGTTGTCAAAGCATACATATTTCCATTGACACTTTCAGCTGTATGTGTTTCATTAGGGGATTTAATCATGTTGAACAACCAAAGGAGAAAAAGGTTATGAACATCTTTACACAAAAACCAGATATAAATACAAGAAAAGACCATTATTTCAATACTGGGAGGCATTTGACTGAGTACTTTCAATATTTCTAACAATCTTTCACTTCTGTCTTCTCTGCCCTCACAGTATGCTCTCAGTCTGTCTTCATGGTGTTTTTCTGAGGTTTACATCACTCATTCTTTGTCCTTATTTTTAAAGTAAACCAATTCTGAATCCTAACATGGACACCTAAACACTTCAGAATAGAAGTATGAAATAGATGCATAAAATTAAGTATAATCCAAATATATTAATCAAAAGGCTGAAGAGGTGTATAGGGCATTCTTTCCAATAAAGCAGTGACATTTTAGAGCTGAAAATGCTGTTCCTCTTACTTTTGCTGCTGTGGATGAAAAGGTTGGTGATTCCCTGAAGATTCTGTGATAGCTCAAGACATGTCAATGACTCATCGGTAAATATCTACTCCCCTGAAGCTAGCAAGGAAAACTCCACAGAATGTGCTTGATAATATAAATCTCATCAAGAAGCGATATACATCTTGTAATTGCCACTTTAAGGGCAAAGGCCACATTTCCTGGTAGGTGTGAACTAGCATATCTCTGCTGAAATCACGGAACTGCAGTGCTACATTGGTTTGAGAGTCTGGACCTATTTCCTGAGCTATTTTTGTCATTCCCCTAAAATCAATTCTTTGAAGGCTAAGATGGTGAAGAAAGGAAATAACTCTTACTGTTGGATATTGGCTACCACATAGGCTCTTGTCCAGCCTAAGATTCAATCATAAATGATAAAATGTAATAAATCTACATAATATTAAAAATGTAGGGGAAAAATGAGATAAAAATATAAAATAATGCATGATTTCTTGAAACTACAGTTTACTGAATTCTTCAGTTTGGACTATTTCAAATAATCTGGAGGTGAGTATGTTGAAATAAAATTTATGAAGCCAGTATTTACTTCTCACTTCTTCTAGCTTTCACAGTAAGGTCACAATTAGACCTGTAGGATTCCACACCAAGGAACACTTAAATGCTAAAGATTGCCAAATGACTACACATTTCTGAATAATTTGAGTTCTTGTTGTGATACTGTATGGGTGTGTGCTTATAGATCACCTTTTTATATTTCATAGCACAAATGACCTCATATTTTCTGTTGTCTCTGTAAAATCATGGCAGTTTATTTTTTAATGTTTTCCACCAAACTGCTTATTCCATCTCTCATCCTGATATCCTTCCTCTTCATTGTCAGTGGTCTAAACTAGAATGCCCGTTTACTACACCTCACATGCTCTAACAGCAATGAGTTCATCCAGTCAGAATTACACTACTCCAGGATAAGACTCTTGTGCTGCAGCCCTTCACATGGGGCGTGTTCAGCTGGAGACCCCAGGTTTATGGGGTTTATTTTGGAAATGACCTTTTTTTCAAGCAGAGAAAAAGTAATTTTTTGGTGAGAACTGTTTATATTAAGAACAGCTTACTTGTTGAGTCAGTCAGACTAAAGGACTGGAAATCTGTGGGCGTAAACTATCTATGCATGAGCTTTTCAGCCTCACAGAGGGTGTATTTTCCCAGATCCTTGTAAACTTTTTGGGGAAGTTGGTAATTCCAGCCTCACCCAGAAATGTGAAGTAGGTCCAGCTACTTTAAGGAGTATGTCTGCCTGGCACAATGCAGAAATGCTGGTCTAGGTCAGGTGCAGCAGTCTGCTTCTTGAGTGTAAAAGACAAAATGCTGTCAGTGGGAGGGCTGTAGGAGTGCCCTGTGTGAGAAGATGCCATGGGCAGCCCTGTGCCGGACACAGCTCTGGGCAGCTCCAGCAGACTAATTGCAGGACACAGGAGGATGAGCAGGAGGAGAAGGGTGAGGATGAGGAGGAGTATGACAGCGACAAGCAGGAGGATGAGGAGGCAGCAGCGGTGGCACTCCAGGGCACACGAGCAGATATCCATCCTGCAGCCTATGCAGGACCCCATGCTGGAGCAGATGGGCGTTTCCTTAAGGAACTGCAGCACATGGAAAAGTGTGAGGAGGAAGGATCTGCAGGGAAACTGTAGCCTCCTCCACCCTCCATCCCCTCTATGCTAGGTTGGACAGGGATGGAGAGGGGGTCAGAAGTAAAGGTGTGAAGTTGGGCATGAGAAAGTGGGGAGGAAAGGTGTTGGCTTAATGTGTGTCTTTGTTTTTCGCTACCCAAATCTATTTTAATTGGCCATAAATTAAACTAATTTTCTCCAAAATGAGTCTGTTTTGCCCATGACAGTAATTTATAAGGAATCTTCCTGTCTTTTTCATGACCAATGAGTTTTCTCACCCTGTTTTCCCACCAAGGAGAGATGAGTGAATGAACAGCTGGATGGGTGTTTGCTTCCTAGAAAGAGACTAGCTGTTTGTATATGATACTTTATCTGGGATGAATTCTGAATATTCACCTGTGTTAAGTTCTATCCTCCTATACAAATTTTCCTTCCAGTATCTGTTGCAGAATGCTTTTGGCATATCCCTGCAAGGCACTGCACTGGAACTTAAGTTCCAGTTTCCTCACAGGTATCTTTGAATTGCATGGACTTACTCTTCATATAATCCTTTAAGATCTACATATGAAACCCAGTATATCTGAGCTGCGTTATTAAAATTTTTGCTGTGTGAGCATAGATTGTAATAGAGGATGTCAGAAACTGACATGATGCTTGGGAATTTAATGGGGTATATTTTCTTCTTGATAGGCACATGTATTTCCCATTAATTCTAATGCAAGTTATATGGATGCAACAAGAGAACATACCACTTTGCATGTAAATTTCACATTTAATTTTATAGAGGATATGTAACCGTATTATCACCAGGATCTTAGTGCTGGCACGAAAATTTTTCCCAGCTTGGTTGGTTATAATCAAACATTAAAATTATCTAGCTGAGCCTAATTGTATTTTACCTCCCCACTATTTTTGTAATGAAAGTACTTTAATCCAAAGCATTTTCTGTGTCATGTGGATGAATAAATAGCCTTTCTCTTGAAGTTGTTTTTAAACTCAAGCTAATAAAACTACTTATTTCCATTTCCATGAGAGTTGCAAGCACAGTTAAAAGGCTTACACAATTTAGATCTGAAACATTCTTCAGGAAGAGAGACTAGTAAAATATTATATCCTTGACTTTTGAAGGTATCTTCTAAAGCTGAGAGAAAATGCCAGCTTTTATGATTCCTGTATTTGATCTAGAAAGTGTGTGGGTTTTTTGCCATGCAATGATTTTCAAGAACAAGGTGTGCAAGTCTATGGCTGTAAATTTTAAATAGGATATCCAATCCATGGCAAGGAGCTACCTGGAGATTTCTGGCATGATCCAGGACTTTCACTGCTATTAGGCTCAATTTTCACAGCAGAAAGCCTCTGAGAGATGTTTAAACCAAAACAAACCAAGAACTTTGGATCTTGACTAAATTCCATCCAACTGCAGTCCAAATGGAAATAACATTGGAGTAAAAAAAAAGATTAAAAATTATGTCAACTATGTCTATGTACTAGCTATGTCAACTGCTGGCAAAACTCAGCTGTTTCACTTCCTAGTCAAACCAGAGGCATTTTAAAGATAAGATGGGAGGCTACTACAATCTGGACAATATCTGGAGAAGAACCAAGATCCTTACTACTGTACAGAAGTGATAAATGATGTTTCAATTTTCATTTATAGGTAGAAAAATCCATAAAAGTTAATTTAAAATCACTAGGACTGTTTCAGATTTCATTCCTAAGTCAGTGACCTGAAGCCAAAGGGAGATTTACCATTGACAGCCTAGGAGCGGGGTAGGTTTTATAATTTTACACAGGTAGGTACTTCTTTGTGATTTTGATTTCCAGTTATTACTTTTGACCTTTTTTTTTCTCTTGCAACTCACTCATTCTGTTTTCCTCTCTTCTGCCTTATACTGATTTTAATTCTGAGTGCTCAGAAATCAATGTGACTAGGATTATTCCAGCAGAGTAGCTGCTTTTGTTATACTATCAATCGGAGTAAAATTACAATTCTCTTTGAATAAGGCCTAAGGCTTTACTGTCCTTTAAAAGTGTTTGTGTACTTAGAAGTCTTGATATACAGGGTACTGCTACACAGGTTTCTACTAATATGAATAAGATTTTCATTTTAAAAATATAATCAATATAACTTAATTTTAGTAAGATTTTCTTACCATTAAACTTAGATACTTTTAAATATTTATATGTCTTCATTCTGAATTTTGAAAACAGCATATATTAAATTTACCAGATAATTATTGGACCTTAGAAGCTACAATAGGATTTCAGTTGAGGAATCACCATCACTGTTCCCCCAAAAGCATTTGATTTAAAAAACAACATGCACATCTACAGGTAATAAATATGGTATGAAAAGCCAAAATTTGTCAGATTCTAAGCCCTCTGTTCTCAAAAAGATATACAAACATAGTAAAGAAGGACAGCCTTTCTGCCAATATTTTAAACTGTAAGATATTGTAGTAAGTATTCAATATTAACAGATAATAATTCCATTACCTTTTAAAGTAAAAAATGTAGAAAATGTGAAATTCTGTGTTAAAGTCTATAAGCTTTCAAAGATATTCCTATAGGCCTCTCTGCAAAGGTGGGTCACAAAAAATCATTACAAGCATAAGCAAAACTCATGTTTCATGCAGCTAAGCTTATGCATATATTTTGGAATAATTTTGACTTCAATTTCCATAAAGTACCATGGCTTTTCCTAGAAAATCACAGAATCACAGAATCAGGTTGGAAAGGATCTCTGGAGATCATCTAGTCCAACCCCCCTGCCAAAGCAGGTTCACCTAGATCAGGTTGCCCAGGATTACATCTAGGCAGGTTTTGAGAGTCTCAAGAGAAGACTCCACAACCTCTCTGGGCAGCCTGTTCCATGGCTCTGTCACCCTAACAGTAAAGAAGCTTTTCCTTTTGTTTAGATGTGCCTTCATCCAGTTCGTTGATGAGTATGTTGAATGAGACGACCCAGTACTGATCCCTAGGGAACAACACTAGCTACAGGCCTCAAACTCAACTCTGTGCCTCTGATCACAACCCTCTGAGCTCTGTTGTTCAGCTGGTTCTCAATTCACTTCATTGTCCACTTATGTAAACCACGCCTCCTGAGCTTCCCTATGAATATGTGGGAGACAGTGTCAAAAGCCTTGCAGAAGTCAAGATAGATAACATCCACTGATCTCCCTTCATCTACCCAGCTAGTCACACCATCTCAGAAGGCTATCTGATTGGTCAAGCATGATTTCCCCTTGGTCAATCCATGCTGTCTACTCCTGATAACCACTTTTCCTCCACATGCATAGAGATGATCTCAAGAATGAGTTGTTCCATTACCTTTCCAGGAATGGAGGTAAAGCTAATTGGCCTGTAATTTCCCAGGTGTTTTTCCTCCACATGCATAGAGATGATCTCAAGAATGAGTTGTTCCATTACCTTTCCAGGAATGGAGGTAAAGCTAATTGGCCTGTAATTTCCCAGGTGTTTCTTCTTGCCCTTTTGGAAGACTGGAGTGACATCGGCTTTTCTTCAGTCCTCAGGCACCTCTTCCATTCTCTACTATCTTTCCAAAATTATCTAGATCCTTTAGAAGCTTCACTCAAATTGCTGATGTCAGCATTAAAAAAAAAAAAAAAAGAAGGCATTGAACTAATTACCAAGGGATTCCTGAGTGCTGGATCTTTCTAGGATCTGCTGAGCTCTACTTCATGCTGCAAAGATGACTGGTGAGTTACCACCAGCCAACAGTCTCTGTGTCACTGAAGCAATGCAAAGAAACTCAGAATGGGGAAAAAGACCTATCCACATACTCAAAGAGATATTAAGTAATATTTATGGAAATATGTAAACATCAGGTGTGGCTAAAAATGTTGCAACTGAATCCTCCACCTGGTTCTGGAATGGAACCAAACCTCGACTTCCATAAGGATGTGAAGTTAGCTCTGTAAACCAACTTCTTCTCATGGCTTTATCATCTTCTTGCTCTAGCTAACAGCCCTGATTTGAGCTGTGGCCTAGACCTACAGCTGGGATGAGAACGTATAGATAGGAATTGATTAACGTAAGCATTTGCGCCCATTATTTTCTAGCACTGATTCTTTTAAACCAATTTGATAGAATCTGCCCATCTCTCTACTTGTTAATATTAACACATTTCAGAACATGTAGAATTAATAGACTGGTCTAAAAGAGTTCTGGGGAAATAATTTTTTTCTATATACCACCCCGTCAACACCACGTTGTTTTACTAAAGAATTCAGTCAAACGGGCCATGGCTTTTTGTCGATATTTAACAGGCGGGATAGCTTTTGCCCCAGGAAGTACAACAATTCTGTCCATATTAATGCTAACTAATATTAGCTGAAATCAAGCCCTTTGTTTTGAAATACTTGTGTTTCCTGTGCTGGACACTATTTCTTCTAGCTGCTGGAGGACATTCTTCACATTAAATCCTTGGGACTCATAAGGATTTGTGGTCTTTTTAATGCTTAGTTTCTTGCAATTTCCCGATGGTGCTTAAGCCAAGTTCTTCTGTCAGATGAGCGTCACTACAGAAAACATTTAAGAATGACAAGTCACATGAGAAGAGGTTCTGCTAAAGCTCTCATAGGTTTAGACTGAGAGTGTATCTCAGTATTCTAGTCCTTCTTCACAATAAACTTTTAAGCTGTTTGAGATTTATCCAAAATACCTTTTTTTTCCTTTTAATAATAACATCTAAAATAATCCTAGCACATTTACTGTGACACTAATATACCTCAGGGCCACCTTCTTACTGCACAATTTATCTACAGCATTCGTTAATGGCTGAGAAAAACACACCCTGTCATGGCTTACTGCAACCTAACAAACTTAAATTGCATCCAGAAAGCTGACAGGCCAGTGCATTATTAACTGAGCCACTGAGACCCTTTAAACTGTATTGTATGTAAGTTTATAGTGCAGGGAGTATAGAATTTTAAGCTTGCACATTTTAATGTATTTAATTTGCCTCACTCGGCAGTTTGCTTTGTGAACTGTTAATCTTTTCAACCAATACAGCAAAATGTCACTGTATTCATTTGCAGAGTATAATAGGCTTATATCCTGAAACAATAAAGTTATAATAGCTTGCCCGCTGACTAGAGAAGTTATACAAATTCAGCATGTACAGGGTGTTGTGTGTCCTACTTACCCTCTAGCTTTTCAAAGCTCCTCTTCTCATATCAGTGCCTTGAAAATCAGTAGAGCACATTACTTCAGTGAGATACAGCAAAGTAAATGTCATGGATCAAGCTCTGCTGAATTCTCTGTCTCTTGAATTGCTTTCAGTACCTTTAATACTAATTTGTTCTTGCCATCTCCATCCATGACAAATGCAAGCTGAAGTCATAGACACCCAGATTTGTTCTGCACCCTCAGTACGCATATGGGTCTGGAACTGATGAGCCATTCCTACACTTATGGAGGTGTCAGGAACCAGCAGCCAGGTAATCACAGATCTTAGGGAAGTAGAACTGCTTCTAAGGTGTCCAGCCTCCAAGAAAGAGGTCCTACTTATTCCTTCAGACTTTATAGATGTTTCTTGTGTTTGCCTTCCAGTCTTTTTTCTGACCATTTCTGCAAAAATTGTCATCTTTCATTTTCTACAAGTATTATGGAAAGGACTATGTGATCATGATAGTATCACAGTGTTTTTATAGTAATGAACCATTGCTTGCAACAGAGAATTATGGATGTAAGGATACTGATGATAACAGTAGTAGAGGGAATACTGACATTAGCAGTGCTAACATATGGAGACCTCATTACATTTTGTACAAGTTTTCTGTATTTTTCAAATGCAACTTACTGGAGAAGAGCTAGATTGGCTATTTCTATCATAGGACTTCCATCCTGAGGAGTGGAAATGTGACATCTTCTCACACTGAATTTCTGTCAGGTTGCTGAATGACACTGCAGTTATTCTTGGACAACTTTAGGTTCAGCCTGTGAAGTGTTCAGTTGACCTACAGGGCATATTACAAAGCCTATATTTTAAAAATGGGTTATCTTTCTGCCTGAGGGGAAGGTTCATGGGGGTTCTTTGTCCACAGTAGGAACGATGTGGGGGTTAGTTGAGCTTGCACACTTACATACCGCTAAATATTCTTTAGAAAAAAGATCTGAAAACAAACAAACCAAAATGCAATGAAAAAACATGCTTCTTAAATGAAGTCTTTGTTGTCTATATCACTTCTACTCATAGTGATTAATTAAAATGTAGCCTGAAGCAGAAGAAGGTCCAGCATCTCAGTCCACAACCAAACAAAATCTTTAGGGAAGAGTCAGTAAAATGATCCCTGGCTGATTCTATTAAAAATACATGTAAAGGAAAAAAAGGTTGTCTAATAAAAATACATGTAAAGAAAAAAAAGGTTCTCTAAACCAAACGTAGCACATTCTTAAAAAAAAGTAAGATAGACACACTGGTGATAGAACATAACTTTCTGGGTATCTTGGGCTTTAGTGGTTCTAAAGAGAGGGGTTCTAAAAGTTAGAGATGACATTTACAGGAGGGAGGTAAGAGAGTTACACTGAGTTTTCCTACACAATAATTGTCCAGAGCTGGTACAAACCTGTTCCTTGTATTGAAGCAATCACTTTAAAATTATAACAACTCTGCATCTTTCAGTGAAGCCCTATTACTAGTGTCTGTATTGTCTGTAAGCATTAACAAAACCAGCTGACATCTTAATGAAAACTGTTTCTTTCAGCAAAAGCAAAGTTTGCTTTTAAAACTATGCCCTGGGTCCAAGGTGAGTGTAACATCGAGAATTAAAAAAAATTTAAACTGGAGTTGTTACATAAGGTTATGATGAGGCTGTCTCTTCCTTCTTAAAGAAGAAATTAGGTTTATTACGTCAATAGTTCAAACATTTTCCTGGGCATTTTTGTTTTCTTTTTTAATAAGTAAAATATCACAGATTCTATCTGCAGCTGGAAATAATGTACAATAATAAGTGAAAGTATTGATCTGAGTATTTTAACTGTGATGATTATATAGTCTTTTAAGTTTCTTCATTTGTATAGAGTTCAAAGATTTCTATGGCAAATCTGAAGCATTCAGGTATGCATCTGCTGACTTTTAGTTAATTAAATATTATCTGGAACTGGATTGTACGTGTTCCTCTTTGGCCTAGTAGACCATGGGCACAGTGAGTAACAAAACTTCCCAAGCTACTAATTTTGGTTCACAGGAACATTATATCTTTAAGGTCTTAGACAACGTAATCTTGGAAACTTTAATTATTAGGAACTCATTGCTACATCTTATATTTGTACCTCTGCTGTAACCTCTTGAGTTATTCCTTTGATATGATTTTAGATCCGGCAATCAATGCTGGTTTTGAGGTCCTGATCATCTGAATGAATTTAGCAAACTAAAAGACATAAAATTATTGTAAATAAAATCTTTTCACATTTCTGCTGTGGTTTGGGTCAGGGAGAGTTCTTAAATAAGATATTTAAGAAACATCTGAATACAACCCAGTGACAATGTGGGAAAATTATTTCTTAGACTATTTTAACATCAAAGGTAGCACTGGAGAAACAGATAGTCATTAAAAGCTGAATTACTGAAAGTGTCTGTGTAGTGTACTTAAACACATTTTGGTTGATTGAAATAATTTAAAATTTGAAGTGTGACCCAGAATCACATATGTCAATTACCATGTTGTCCGTGATATTAAAAATGTATGCAGCTGGAAGCTTCATTATATGCAGTCTCTCAGAGTTAGAAACACTTCATCCTTTCCTCATTTTTTTAAAGTGTGGTCTTTTTAGATATTGAATGCAAATAATCCACAAAATGAAGGGAAAGTTTCTTCTGTCATTTGATGTTATTGAAAACCAGAATAGCACTAGAGATTCGCAAAAATTAACTTTAAAATATTGTTGTGCTGTTGGAATTTGATTACCTGATGATGGTGTTGATTGATTGAATGTAATGAATTTTTCAAGTGGAACAAAGACTTTTTCATGAAGAATTGGCTACAAGGTAGAGTGTTTACTGCATTAGGATGTCTGCATCCCTAAGAAAGTAGTAATTTTTCTATCAAAATGACCAGCACAAAATTTTAAATCATCATTTTTCCTTAAAACTGATGCACTTGTTTTCTTTTCCTAGCCTAAATCACAGAAAAAACCCTTGAACATAATGCTACTGTAGGTAACTTGGTGTCCACTGCTCTGTTGTCTCACTTGCCAAGCTCCATGTTAACTTTAATAAGGGTAGGAATGATCACTATGAACTGTTGTTCATAATAACAAGACACTGTGTCTTTCCTTAATTCGCGGTATGAGCTGAGGTCAGAAGAGATGCTTTAGCTACTTGCCTATAATGGGAGGAATATAAAAAATGTTTGCTGGGCTTTTTGAGTCCAAGATGCACCAGCTGATACTGACAGAATGCAATTCAACTCCAAAGCTTAGCTGTTTTGGGAGTAAATATGCAAGTACAAAGAAAGACAATTTCTCTTCTAGTGGTCTTGATGAATATCTGTGAAGAGACTTTTAAATTTTTTTTCAAATGGGCAATTGCTTATAAATGGTTCTTGGGTTTTAGTTATTTGCTGTAAGATTCCTCAAATGAAACATTATGGAGTCAGATAGGGCTCCAGGATATATGATTTGTACAGCAAATCGGAAGATATTTTCTTACCGGAGAGTCAGCATGTCTCATGGCAAGCTGCCTCTTCAAAATTTTATCTGCCAGATTCCGTTGTGAGGAAAGATAAAGCTTCATGGAGAGGCATAAAGTGATGATTTTGTGATGGGGAAGAAGATAGAGTGAAAACAATTCAGAGGTACAGATTTGCTGAGATCACACAGCCATTGATAGAATTAAAAGAGCTGAAGTGTGTTGTACTCCGACCAAGAAGGCTGAAATTGCTATGGGTAGATTTTATTGTTCAACTTGCTTCAGGGGCTGAGAGCTGGACTACCTGAACTCTATAATAGTGTGAACTGTAAGCATCATTTTTATAATAAGTTTTACAGATATTAATTAATGATACTTCAGTATTCAATACCTAAAATTCACTTTTCAGGATTCCATTATGATCAGTGACACAAATGATCCAACAATTTGTTTTAATCAGCTGTTTGCTCAAGTACAGTATGATGAAAAGTAAAAGTACAGCAAAATAAGGATGCTTTTTTTCAGAAATTAAAGGCTTGTGAAACTGCATTCTTTATTTCAGCCAAAGTTCAATATTACCATTCTGTTATTTTTTACCAGTGTTTTGTTAACAGAGTTTATTTTCTAAGAAAAAAAAAAACCAATAAAAAATACTTCAAATAGTACCCATCCTGCTAATAACCAGGAACATTGCTTTTCAGCTGCTTTTGAAAGTAGATTTTTTAAATGGTTTCAATTCAAGTTAAAAGAGGACAAGGAGTTCTTGATTTCCTTTAAGTTAAAACCAGCATTTGGGCTAGCCCATCATCCTGAGCACCCATATTCTTGAGTCTTGTGCTGTGACTTACAAGACTACGTTGCTTCAGAGGCTGCTGGAAATCTCTAAGTGGTCAGAGGATTGAATGTCACCTGAAAATGAGATCTGCTTTTTATGATCTGTCTTGGAGCTTGATATATTTCAGCTTGTGTGAAAAGTCTCTTGACTGATTAAAACTACAATTAAGATAATTTAACAAGGTCTTACAAAGTTTGCTTATTTGCTTCAGTTCCTGTATTTTTAAGCAAAGGTTAGAAGGTCTGTCTTTAGTTGAAACTACAGGGCGTAGTAATTCAGCTGTGGTTCATACATCAACATGAGCTGTGAATGTGCTTGTTAAGGCCCTTGCAGTAGCTTGTATGTGCGATATTATTACTGCTGTGGTTGCTGTTGTTTTTATTCTTCTTGTAGAAAAGGATATTTTATCAAAGCTGAACAATCAAACATGTTTCTGGCTTACTTTACAACCAAACTGCTTGGAAAATTTGGTCATATGGTCCTCCTTTTTACTGTTAAGAAAATAGTGTGTTCAAGCCTAAGAAAATATTTCATTCAAGACCTTAAGTGGTTTTTCATCCTACAGAAAGACTGAACTTCATCAACATTTCTCCTGGGTCATAAATCTGCATAAGGAGAGTTCATATGGAGAATGTGTACTGATTCTTACCTTATTACTGCAAGTCTGTGCACATTGTATTATTTATGTTTGTCTTGCTTAAAGGTTAGCTGAGATGGGTGATGGTTATTTTATTTAAAATTGATATTCTGGGTGGACCAAGAGGCAAACTACAGTGTTAGGCACTTTACAAATAGAAAGCCAATGACAGCTCCTGTCTCAAAGAATTTAAAATTTGCCTGTGATTTGTGACAATTTAGAGAACTGCCTGTAAAATAGCAAAATGAAAGACCAATTAATAATGACAGCACCTTTCCAGCAGAATGCAATAGCAATTCAACAAAATCCTTCGACGATGTTAACAATAAATACAGATTTTTGAATTCCTGATCGTCAGAACATGTATGTCTACAAAATGTTCATCTCTGACCATGTTATTTCGCTGTCCACTGAATTGCATGGTCCACAGAACTTGGCAAAGCACCTCCATGATACTGATCTGAACTCAATTTGGAAAAGACAAGGTCTCTGACACTGTGCAGCTGAAGACAATTGCTGCATCCACAGAGGGGTCTCTTAAAATGCATTTGTCTTTCTCTTAGAACCAGCAGTCACTATTATGATGACAGGTGACCTAAGAAAGCTGAATTTCTGCCAGCACATTCTTGAGTCCCATTATAGCACCATATAGGTATTTTTCACCTGATGTAGGATCTTTCGTATGACCTTCTCTGAAATTTACTGACTTTATTGTAAATGGTATCTTTCTAATACTGGCAACACCTTCATACATTTTAATGAGCTGCCCAGAAAATAATAGACTTTTGTCATCTAGTTCAAAATATCTCCGCTGTGAAAGGAGTATTTTGCATCAGCATTAATTCTTAAACTCATATTCCCAGTGTCTCTTCCTTTACATCCTGGAGGAAAAAGACAGTTTGTTCTTATTTTAATGTCGCAAGGGACATTGTTTTGTTGTTGGTCTGTTTATTCTCAACTTGTAATTTATTTGTATATTAAACTAACTCATTCTATTTTTAGCTATTTATTTTGTGCTGCAGCTATAGTCTAGATTACTATGCTCCTGTCTGTGGCTCCATTCCAAGTAAGTCTGTTGAGCAAATGTAGCCACATGATAGTCTGATGAAGTGCTGGCACGTACTTAGCAGTAGTTTTCCAGATGTCAGTGGGTTATTTCAAAGAACACAAGGTTTTAAAAAAACCTACAACGACCACAAAAACGTTGACCCTAACAGCTATTCCTATGCACTGATTGCTATCTCGACATTTGTACTCTAAACAGTGGCAAGAAGCTGTATAACAATGCTTGATTAGAGCAATGCTTTGTTGAATGCTGTATTTTATTTTCTCTTTTGAAAAGTATAGTTCATAACTAATAGCATTACATAGTGAATTATGATAGGCATTAAAACTAAATTATGTGATATTATTTTTATTACCTATGTTCTACTCAGACAAGCAGATCTAGTACAATGCATCTTACCATCCTACTGATCCACAATGAAATGACTATCACAATTGTTTAGAAAAACATATAATAAACCACAACTACCCAAAGAAACCTTGAAAGACAGGAATTATTATGCCTTTTCAATACAGGATCATTGAATATATCAACTAATTTCCTTAAGCACTGTTAATGTAGCAACAGAATTATGTATTTTACTATATTAGAGGAATACATTTAGAAAAATCTTATGGATTGTATACATACAATGATTCTAATTTTGGCAAGCTCTTATGATTAACTTAGCCATGTGGTAAAGTACTCTAAACAACTTCAAATAAACTACCCATATTCATGAAGTAGGGCATTTATTTTTATGGCCTACTGAACTGAGAAATTAATCATTTGTGGGTTTTGAGACCACACTTTAAAACTTATTGAATTTAGTGGAGAATAAGCTGTTACCAAGAACATTCAAACATCCTCTAGAACACTGCAGTATGGATACATTTTCTATTAAATTGCCTGGGACTTTTCCACAGATGAAAAGTTGAGTTCACATAATCCCATCTGGGAAAAAATAATCCAATAAAGGAGCAAGCCCTCAGCTATGGGAAGCAGAAGTCAATAGCAATGATATTTTGTGAAACTTTACACATGCTGAAGACACACTTCTTTATGGGATTTTAATACAACACTCAATATTACCAGCATTAGACAAAGTGTCTGAGACAGCATTATCAGCACTAGAAAATGTCTCATGTGCACATATATTGACTTAATGCATCTTTGTGGGTTTTTTTTTCTGTCTTATGTTTTGAAAATATTTCTCCATGCTTTCACTAGCTTTCTCTGAAATACATAGAGTACATTATGTTTTGAAAAAAAGAAAAAACCAAACAAAAAAACAACTGAGTAAAGCATTTGGAACTTTTGCCCATTATGTTTTATTGTACATAAGTTTCATTACAACAGGAAATGCAGTGTCTTGTTTTTAGTTAATATAATCATTTTTCGACAAGACACACAGAGGCTGCTTCAGTTGCCAGATGAACTCAGATGTGCTAAGACAATTGTGACTAGGTGGGTAGATGAAGGGAGAGCAGTAGATGTCCTCTTGACTTCAGCAAGGCTTTTGACACTGTCTCCCACAACATCCTCATGTGGAAGCTCAGGAAGTGTGGGTTAGATGACTGGACTGTGAGATTATTTGAGAACTGGCTGAATAGCACTCACAGTGTTGTGATCAGTGCCACAGAGTCCAGCTGGAGGCCTGTAGCCAGTGGTGTTCCCTGGGATCAGGGCTGGGTCCAGTCTTGTTCAACATATTTATCGTGGACTTGGATGAAGGGATAGAGTGTACCCAGAGCAAGTTTGCTGATGATACAAAACTGGGAGGAGTGGCTGACACCCAGAAGCCTGTGCTGCCATTCAGTGAGAAGTGGACAGGCTGGAGAGTTGGGTGGAGGGGAACCTCATGAAGCTCAGCAAGAGAGTCCTGCACCTGGGGAGGAATAGCCCCATGCATCAGTATGGGTTACGGGTTGACCTGCTGCAAAGCAGCTCCGCAGAGGAGGACCTGGGAGTCCTAATGGACAGTAAGTTCTCCATGAGCCAGCAATGTGCCCTTGTGGCCAAAAAGGCCAATGGTATCCTAGGTTGCATTAAGAAGAGTATAACCAGACGGTTGATGGAGGTTCTCCGCCCTCTCTACTCTGCCCTGGTAAGGGCACATCTGGAGTACTGTGTCCTGTTCTGGACTCTCCAAGAGAGGAAGGGAACTACTGGAGAGAGTCCAACTGAGGGCTACGAGGATGATTAAGGGACTGGAATATCTCCCTTACAAAGAAAGGCTGAGAGCCCTGGGGCTGTTTAGCCAGGAGAAGAGAAGACTGGGAGGGGATTTTCTCAATGTATATAAATAATCTAATGGGCGAGTGCCAGGAGGATTTGGCCACACTCTTCAGTGGTGCCCAGTGATAGGACAAGGGGCAATGGACACGAAGTGGAACACAGGATGTTCCATCTAAACATAAGGAAAAAATTCTTGACTGTTAGGGTGACAGAGCCATGGAACAGGCTGCCCAGAGAGGTTGTGGAGTCGTCTTCTCTCGAGACTCTCAAAACTTGCCTGGATGCAACCCTGGGCAGCCTGATCTAGGTGAACCTGCTTTGGCAGGGGGGGTCAGTCTAGATGATCTCCAGAGGTCCTTTTCAGCCCCTACTATTCTGTCATTCTCTTATTCTGTGATCACAACATTTAGTTAGGTCTTCAAGTCTGTCAGCTGAACCAAAAATTCATTGAAGGAGCTTGTACAGATAGAAATTAAAAAGTCTCCTAAACTGAAACTAAATGGCCACTGCTCTTCCTGCTGTGTTGTTTTTCTGTGGATTTTTGGTGCAGAATAGAGGCCCCAAGAGCCAGCAAGATATTCCCCTCCACTGCATTCCTATTCTAAGGGTGCTTTTGCAGTGCAGTGACCCAAACTTTCAGTTCCAGGCATCCAAAATAAATTAAAGATTTTAGTTCAAATTCACTGCTGGTATGAACTAATGCAGCACCATTAGAGTCAGTATAGCGTTGCCTGTTTCTACCAGTGGAGAAATTAGTCCTCTCTCTTCAGAGATCTCGTAGTTCAGCTATCGTGGAAGACTGATTTCCTGTCAATAATAAATGTCCTCAGTATCCTACACAAGTCTTTAAGTTTTTTGCCTCTGGACATTTTTTAATAGCTGCAAGTCTCAAGATGGAAGCAGATTTTTATGCTTTATTTTGAAGGGTGAGGATTGTTCAGAAAAGATACTTCCTGAGCTGCCCAGGGAAAAGACTATTATAACAGTAGAGTGCTTCAACCTATCAGCCTAACTTGCGTAAGAAAAGAAACTTATTTCTTTATAACTTGTCTTTCATTTTCACATCCATTTGTTCAAAGACATCTGAAAGTCCCTGAGCACTGACCTGAATAAAATGAAGAAGGAGGCTAATAGAGTGTTCACCTACAGTATTGTTTCCTCTCTTGTTATTAGATGGATATGACCCTGTCTTTGATCTTCCTGCAGATGGTACAGCCAAGGGTGCCTGGAATAAAGAGTGCCATACTCCTCCTAGGAGGAAAGAAAGAAAGAGGAGTAGAGCGGGAATATGCACAAGCAAGAAAATTGTAATTACAAGTGACAATGATAAATGAGTAAGAATGTGTGAACATGTTCCTCAGTGGGTCCTTAAATAGGTAGAAAATGTAAAAATGCAGCATGGGAGTCTGTGAAGGCAAGGTGAAATGATACCAACATAAAACCAGGACTTCCACTTTGATACAGTAACCTTGTAAGGGAAATGATTAAATAAATGCAGTATTTTTAGTTTGTTTTCATCTCTTGGTGTTTTTTTATGTACCAAAACTGTTTATTTTTCAAGGGTGTTTCTCCTTCTTTCTGACTGCTTGTCAAACACTGAACCTGTATGTACTGTCAGATAACAGTGAAACAGTTGCTGTTTAAAGAGAGACATAAGCAAGAAATAAGGTAACTGCTTTGCTGTGTCAGGAAGAGCTTTAACAGAAAGAACATTTACTTGATTGAATCACTAAACAGGTTACCTTCTTTCATGTGTTTATCCCAATGTCTTGTTTGCTTATTGTTCAGGTAGTTAACTTTTGTACTATGCAGTCAAGAATTTGAATGAAGGAAGAACTATTGTCCCTTTGCCACTAGAGAAGAAACTTCAGAGCTGCTCTGAATCCTTTTTTTTTTTTTTTTCTTACATAGAAGTTTTTTAAAATAAAATTATTGGGCAAGTCTTTCTGGATTACAAAATGCACAATGCTGGCTTGAGTCATGGATGAGTTCATACCATATTGGTACTCAGTGCATCTATCTCCAAGCATAGATTTTATGAATCTATATTAAAAAAAAAAAAAAGTTTTGCTTGCAAAATTCATAGATGTGAGTCAAAATGTAATACAGAAATGAAGGGCTGAAATGTTCTCTCTGACATCCTTCTGTGGCTTCCATTATTATTGTGTATAAGCACTGAAGAGGTACATCATCACTTTGTTCTGACAGCCACAGGACACTATCACAGTGCTCACCCAGTCCTTGCTGCCACTGCACTGTTGCCACGTGCAAAATGCTCTCTTGCTTGTGTGCTTTTGTACCCACATTTTTCTGACACCAGATTGTGACTGACAATGGAAGAAAAAGAGAGAATGGTAAAGGTTTCGTACCTTGTAATCACATTTTGTCTAAAATGCATTATTAAGACTCTGAATCCAATACTGGATCCAGGTGCTGTCCCTACTCTCCTGCTGACTTAGTTTATGACATTGGTTGAGTCGCTTAAATGCTCTGCACTTGTTTCATTTAACCTCTCCATTTCAAGAATAAAAGATTAATATTTCTATCCCCCCCAGCAGCTTTGTGCTGTTCAAAGTTTGTAAAATACTTTGAAGTCTTTAGGTAAAAATGTCTTGCTACAAAATTCAGGAAAGCATTTCCACAGAGCTTCAGCTGCACAGTTAGGATGGCAGTTGCTTCTGCCTTTGCTTATAATTTATACTATTTCCTTATTGTGTTTTAAGGTAAATATATCAACAATCATATGGACCCAAATAAGACCTCTGGTGCTGAATCTGATTAAAAACTGAAATATGAGCCCATTCACTCATACCATCTGTTTTGTTAACCCTCCAGAAGGGAACAACAGTTCTACATAGTGATTAAAGTGCATGGCAGATAATTTTATCCTGCACATTTCCAGATTGATTAAAAAGTAGGGAAATATATAATGAAGGAGACAGTAATTGTATTTGCTTCTACAAATAAACTGTCAGGGATATTAGGATTATTTTGAAATGGCACAGCAGAAGTTTTTGAAGCCTGAAATGTCTTGATTATCCCCCAGCATGTTAATTCTTGCACTTGGAGAACATAAAGGTATATATTATAAACGTGCACCTCTCATAAGAGAATCTTAAAAGCCTGTCTTCCATATGGTAGGGACTAAGGGGGAAATGTCAGTGTTTTTTCTTTAAGCAACAAATAATTATGGCACTAAATGAAACAAAGGTAACTTAGCAACAAGGTATTCATTTTCTCATCTAGCATTTTCTAAAGAATTCCTACTGAGGCCAACCCATAAGCCTTGTGCTATTTATCTGCCTACTTGCATTTGAAGCTTTCCACTTCTTTTTAGCAGTGCTGTCTGTGGGAAGACAACAAACTATAAACAGTGATTATAAACTTGGATTGTGAAGGAAAGACCTTGAAATAGTGTTTACTCCAGTATTTCAGTACTCTTTATGGGTATATCTTCTGTGAAGCTGGATGAATCATTTGTAGCAAGTAAGCTTTTTCACTAAATCTAGTCCTCTACATGCTTGTGAATTGTCAGTGAACAGACTGCTTTTTGAAATTAATGTGCACATTATTTTAAAGTGTTTGATAAAGGCTTTATCCAAAGTCCACAGAATCGATGAGAACACTCTTACTGACTTCTCTTGATGGAGGCCAAATACAGTGTGTGAACATATTTTATTTGATGGATTGTTCACTAGCTGATTACTGCAAGTATTGTTTAGGAATATAATTAATGCCATTCAATGTGGTTTTATAGCAAATAAGTCTTGTCAAACAAAAGTTCCACAAATTTTCCTCAAAAAGGTAGCTATATAGCTGAATTATTACTAAGGCATTTAGCATTTATGAATGAGGTATTAATGTATGAGTGTATAATTTTAATGTATTCAGTAGCTAAAACTGACAAAAATATTAATGCTGTGAGATATCAGTGAGAAATGTGTAGCTAAATCAAAAATTAATTAACTTGCTGATCAAAAAAATAACACATAAATGGGAAACAGTTGTCAAAGGGATTTTGCTTAGGGAGTTTCTGCATGCTTTTGATACTGAATCCAAAGTTATTCAATACCTTTCTCGATAACTTCTTGGTAAATTCTATTCAGATAGGTAGAATTGGTAGAATTTATGGGGGACATAAAGATGGGCAGTATGCTTAAAAGATGAGGTCTCTCATAAACTGACCAGACAGTTTAAATAGGCAATTAAATAATAATGTAGACAAAGTTTTGCATTTAGAAAAACAAACAAACCAAACAGCAAGAGAAGTAGATCAATAGACTAGGAAATAAGTTTACTGAAAACGATTGTAGGGATCATATATGTTGCTGCTGAAAGAGTGACCAAATCAAGCCAAGCCAAGCTGTGGCCAAAAAAGTTTGTGATCCTTGGGCATGTAGGTACAGTTATGTGGGGGT
The DNA here is from genome assembly GCA_013400335.1 of Eurystomus gularis. NCBI lineage: Eukaryota > Metazoa > Chordata > Aves > Coraciiformes > Coraciidae > Eurystomus > Eurystomus gularis. The sequence continues at coordinate 7,525 of VZZY01013046.1, read as the reverse complement.
AGCAGGCGGTTTGCCTGTGTGTCCAGTGCTGGTGAAATCAGTGCTATGTTTCTCCACACAGATCTGGGGTTTCTTTGTGAACCTGAAGAAAGTAAGAAGCAGAGTCACAAACCTTGTCAAAGTATTGCACAAAAATGACTTGTTGTGTAAGACTTCAGAAACAGCATCTACTTAAACTGTCAAAAGTAAGATTGGAAGGTGATCTGAATGAAGTGTGATAGCTATCCTACTGGATACTAATTGCCTTATTTTCACTAGTGAAATACGTTGTAACAAGAACCAGTGGCAGGAAACTGAAGCAAGATAAATTCAAACAAAAAGTTACTCACCTTTTACAATATTTTACTTTTATTTTCAACAATGCGAATGATTAATCACTGTAACAAAGCTAGCCAAACACAACTGTTGTCCCTGGCATGCAAAAGGAAGGAATAAACCCAAAAGATAAGGCTTAATTAGGCAGCAGCTTCATTAACTTAACTCAGCTGGGATCTGTAAGCAACAAATCATACAGTACAGCTCATGAGGTTTTTCTCGGTGTTTTTGCTTGTTGAAGCCTCTTTCTGTGTTTGATCCCCAAGGCAATGCTGGGGCCAGACTGCACTTCTGCCAGAATGAGGAAGAAGCTGGAAGAAAGAGTGCTGTCTTCTCTGCACTCTGAATAGTAGGTCTTCCTGAATTCTGTTTCATGGGGCAGAGAGATAATTCCATGAAATACAGGATCACCTTCATGGGAGGTACTTGCAATTAGTTTGGCTGACTGGCCCCTGCCTGAAGCTAGTTGCCAAAGAGGTAGCATTGCCATTTTTAGCAGAAGGTGAAGCATTCTCACTATCTGGCTCTGAGCTCATTACTGGGCTATATAAATGAGATATAATGACTTGTCATATGCCGGAGATCAGATCAGATGATCTAACGGTTCCTTCTGGCCTTACGTTTTATGAGTCCTTCGCAATCCACTTTGTGTGCTGCCTCATTGGTCCCGCGAATCACATGCCAGTGCTCCCATTCCCTGGTTTTTATGACTGTGACCTTTATAAACAGGAGTTCTTGAATAATTTAATGGAAAGAGGGAAAAGTGTGAAAGCAATCTAAGGTGAAGTAAATGAGCAGGAGATAAGAAAGCCTCAGAAATGTTAGGACATTTTAAACCGATTTACAGAGCATAATAGTCTGCCTGCATATAGAGACACCAGATTTAGAGCATAATAGTTTGCCTGCGTATAGAGACACCAGATTTTAAACGTGTTTCCTTCCCTGGAGGAAAGGAATTGGTGGGATAGTGTCATATCTCTTATAATGCAGAATCTTTTAGGACAAGTTCAATATTTTTACTCTTACTTTACTGCTCTCATTTCCTTAAATTCCAGTCCCACAGATATGATTTCAGATGGGTCTATGAATTCTTAAATTATGTTTAATAGTTAATATCTTTGATTAAACAGTGCCTTTGGGGCTTTATCTTTTAGAAGATAGATATAGTATTCTCAGAAAACTTCCTAGAGTTCCCTGGTTGTTCTGGAAAAAAATTGCTACAGCTCTTTAAAGGGTGTAACGTTTTTTCCCCAGGTGCAATAAACTAACTCTGCTGTCTGATGTGTGGCTGAGTAGAGTTTCTGTTTTATCTATTTGCTGCTTCCAGTGAGTTTACCCTGAATGGGAATATTACTGCAGAAATTACTGTACATGTCTATACAGCAATTAAGTTTTTATGTATTGCTTATGTTACTGTGCAAATGGAGAGGCCTCCTCTGGCTGTGCTTCACATGGCTCTGGAAATACCAGCCATCAGCTAACCCCTAACTACTTAACTGTTTATGTGCCGTTTTCTTTTCTTTTTTTTTAATTTTTTGTTCTTCAAGGAATGTTTGCATTGGAAAAGTTCAATTTTGTGAAATATATCTTCATTTTACTTTCCAGAGTTATCAAAGCATTCTCATCTTTTTTTCTGTTCTGGCCAGAACATTTTGAACTGATGCTATCTCTGAATGGCTACCCTATCTGGTGAGTCTTTAATTTTTTGCTGAAAGTGAAGATTTTGCTGAGATTACTGATTTCCATGGACAAGTCTTCTGTATCTTAATGATTCTTTAAATCAGTTTCTTTCCCAGGTAAGTATACTAGTTTTATTGTTGTACTTTTTGTATTTCAGTCAATTATACCCATAAATTTTTCTTTTGTGAATGCAGCAACTTTAGGACTGTGAAGAACAAAAAATTAAATGGCAGCTTCTACAAAGAATTACATCATAGTGTAAATGTCTCTATGGTAATAAATCAGAATGGATGTAAATGCAAATCTTCAGAAAAAAACAAGTACTTAACTCTCTTTGATTTCAGTGACACACAGATACCTTAATGCATTTGAAATTCTGTATTCTCATTACTTTGATTTTCCCCATTAAGCAGAATAACAGATCAAGAATAATTTCTCCTTGTCTGAATAACAGAATACATGAAAAATTAATCCCTAATAGATACACATTGGCTTTCTGATCTATAGACAGTAAGGGTGATTAAATCTTTCCAATGTATTTTGTTAGTTTTTGTTGGAATGTAATAATAATATAACATAAAATTTATTTAGACAAAAAAGTGGACTTATGAGGATGTAATTTTTTCTATTTTTCATATCTGCAGTGGAAAGCTATGAAATATGTAAATATAGTTCAGCATCTTAAATGAAACATGTATTTCGTTTTACCTATACTATGCAAGGGGCTAGGCACACTTTTAATTAGTTTGGCTTCAGAGCATTCCAAATACCTTTGTAAAAAATATTTATAAGGAGCATGAACATATCTTCATCTCATGTGGTCTTTATGTTGACTTAAGAAAGATTCAGTTCCGGCCTAAGGTTTTTGGCTCTCACTACACACTGCTTAGCAAGACATGCTACAGCCATTGCGGCATCCAAAGAGAAATTTCAGTGTTACTAGTTTTACCAAATACTTAACTTTCAGTGAAGGTAAAGTGGGTTAGGTGCTGAATTGATATTTGTGCTTCTGCTGTTCTTCCAAACCTTCTGTCTGGTAGTAATTTAATTTTGAAATACATGCAATTTCTGTCACACTAAGATTAGAAAGCAAATGAAATGGAGGGCTTGTGAATAAATTGTATAAAAAACCCCCACTTTAACTAGATATTTAAAAAGTAATGTGATTAACATTGAATGTTAAAAACTTGACCAAAATGGCAGATTTTATTATTCAGTGTGAGACAGATAATTGGCTCTGTCTGGGTTATTCTATTATGTACCAAAGAATACCTTTTATCACAAAATAATAATCACCAAGAAATTGGGTTGAACCTTCACCTTCTCCCCTATTACACAGAAAATAAAGAGACTAGATAAGTAGCTTATAAAATGGAGAGTAAAAATGAGTAAAAGGTAAAAGAAAAAAAATATGAAAGAAAGAATCAGGTTCACATTATATTATCATTACTGTAGGTGGAAACTGACCAATTAACAACTTTCTGAATATGTTTTTTATTATTATTATTTTGATAATAAATTAATTAAGGACCAGATTCTATTTACTTTCTCATACCACAAAGGTGGTGGGTGTAGTTTCAATGTTAGCAGCTATTCAGTTTTTTGGAAAGAATCTGGCCTGAGATCTGCCTTTGAAAAGTAGAGGATATTTATGAAAAAAATAATTACATTAAGAAACAGACCTGCCATTTGAACAGTGTTCTCTAATACAAATATTAAGCATACTGCCAAACCCCATTCTGCTTATCTTTCCGTCTGGTGACAAAATGATATTTTTTTCCCATTTCACTTTGACTTTGGCATTACAGTAAACTGCACTGTGGCTTTAGACACTAAGATGTCAAAGTACAGTATATTAAGATGGACTGTAAATGAAGATGAATGCATGTCTCAGCAGAAGGGTCAGGCATAGGAGACAAATTAGAGATAGTGTTTCTTTTTCTTGGCAGCAGATTCTGCCCTCTGTTTTCACAAAGGACCTTATAGACAGAATTTGGTAACATAAAACTAGGGAAATATGGTAAATTGAGCCCACCCACTTTTCCTCACAAAGAGGGTCACTTGTACAGGATGACTTTAACAAACTCAGAAAGGAAGGCACATTCTGGTGTAATACATATGAATACTTACTGTAGATGTAGGAATCTCTGTGTGACAAGGACAGATCATGTTATGGAGGAGATCAGATTAATGGACAAATGGAAGTCCTGTGAGTTTAATACTCAACAGGCTTGAATAAATTGCAATGACCTAGTAATCTGTACCCTCCTGAGGGGAGAAAAAGTTGAACACAGATTTTTCTGGTTTGTTTTTATTGTTGGTTGTTTTTTTTTTTCTGAAACATCCCATTTTTCTCAAGTTTTAGAAACTTTAGAGTAGATTTTGATAATTATCCTCATTTCCAAGTGAGGTGGAGAATGTAGAAGGCAGTAATTATATATTTAGCTTTCTTTCCACTTAAAAACCCACATTTTGACACTAATTTTTACAGAGAACTTCATTTAAGCACGTTTTGAACTGCTTTTGTTAGAGCAGAAAATCATACTTAATGTTTGAATGAAAGAAAGAAAAAGGTTACAGAGGGAATTTTGCCTAGCTTTTGTTAGGATGAGAGGTATTTTACATTTGGCTAAAGTCACAAAATATTACTTTACTTGAGTTAAAGAGTGATTGAAGAACAGACATCTTTGTAAACCATCCCTGAGGTTCCCTTGTCTGATGCTGTTTCATCCCATGGAAGCCTTTGAGAATATTTACAGTTGTGATTTGAAGTTGAGCCATCTATTTTACATAACCAATTTTGATTTTGTCTCATTCAGTGCTAGTGATGGTGTTTAGATTTTAGAATCAATTCAGAGCAAATATTTAGGAGAACTTGAGAGAGATTATATAAATGTCTGAGAGCAGATATTTTTAAATGGGTACCTAGTTTTAATGTTCTATGTGTATTCTATTCCCTCAGACTCTTCTGCTTTACAGATTAATTTATATGACTTAGATTCTAAACCTATGTTTCAAAATACTATTGTGTAATATTTTAAAAGCTGTGTCAATGCTTTTACTGTCTCCCTTAAAAGTAGCACTGTGAAAGAACTAAAACATTATATTGATAATCATTACTACTAAAGTAATGTAGTATTTGTCAGTATATTAAAAAAAATACCTATCACAGAACTTGACATAAATGCAGAATTATTTTCTATCTATCTTTCTATGTTTTGTGGGTTTTAGTGGATATTCTAAACTTCTGATTAGTAGTAGCACTTTAATAATTTTCCTTTTGTCTGGTTACACACAGGAAATATACACTGCATTGATGATGAAGTTTATCAGATCTTGGCATTATATATATATATATATTTTTTTAATAGACTGAATCTGTATGCACGAAGTAGGAAGATACATTGTTTTAACCAATAGAAGAAACTCTTTTTTGGTATATCCAGACAGTGCTAGAAAATTAAGAGGTTGGTATTTATGTCACAAGAGGAATATTCATGCCGATCAGTAAAAATTCCATTTGCTGCCTTGTATTTCTGCATTTGCCTGGTGTCTTTTGGGTTAAGTTGTAGGGACCAGTGTTGGGAGCATTTTGTACATGGAAAAAAACCAAATTGTTTCATGGCTGTATTAGAAATACATTACTTTATGATGTCCTGGTTTTGAATAAATAATTATTTGTGCATTAAAATGATATAGTACTTTGTATTTAATTGGCTGTTGGCCAGATATTAAAACACTAACATTTGACATTTGTGCTTTATTATAAGAGATCCTGGTTGGATAAAGTGTTTATGTTTTGAGGTATATGGGCTTTGATAACTAAACATGGATTAGATTGAAATGATTAGTATGCTTTGGAGAGTATTTTGTGTGTCATAACCCAAATTTCTGCACTATTTATACTGCTGAAAATTGAATTGATTTATATAAGTATTAGTGATGATTATGTAGAGATTTGGCTCGTTATTTATAGTACTAAGATGTGGGTTTGTCTGGGGTTTTTTTCCTCTTTTTTTTTCTTTTTTTTTCTATTGAATGACTGAGAAGGCAGGAAAATATGGTTTCAGTTCAGTGGTTATATGAGCTAGACAAGTTTTCTGTTATACTTGGTGCATACAATGCAAGGTACCTATATGGTGGTGGCTGGGCAGGCTATTGGGTGTTAAATATTCCTTAGCTGAAGCCCGTAATAGACATAAATCTCTGTACACACACAGGCCACCAAGGAGAGGCAGAAACCTGCACCCTATTCACATGGCTCATACAGTACGAGTGGAAAATGGAAGCTAATCCGAATAGCTAGAATAACATTTTAATGTTCTAGAGGAGCTTGAGAAGTTATCAAGGACAACACAGCCATGGTTATAACTGACAACCTGAAATTATGTGAGGACTACCTGGGACATGCAGATATGAGCCCAGCCCAGTATGTGTAAAATGAGACAAAAACAGAAATTGGGAAAGTCAGAAACTTATTTAAAAGAAGCTGGTTTTTATTTTAGACAAAACAAAACAAAAAATGGGTCATATTGTGGTAGGCAGTTGATTAGATAATTTTGGTCTTCATTTTAGGTCTAAACCTGGAAGGTGTCTCATTGATTATAACTAGAAGAGATTTAAGATATGGGCTAAATAAAAGCTCATGAAGTAACAAAATAGAAAGCATCCATGCTTTCTGTTTCAGTGCTGGTCTTGCAGTTCACCATGTAGTTTAGACAGTGTGATTTAGAATGGTGCGGTCCTAGAAATGGTTCTAAAATTTTCTTTTTTTTCTTTTCTTTCCTTCCCTCCCCTCCTTCCTCATGAGATTACCTTTTTTGCTTGGTTATATGCTCTTGACATGAGAGATGTCTCCTGGGCAATTCCATTTTCTACTTGAGGTGAAGTGATGGACGAGGTATGCTTGGGAGAAGTGGGCTCCACAGAAGAGATATATGCAGTGAAATATAAGAATATTGCAAAATAAATGCATAATTATAGTTTTTCACAGAATAAGGGATAGGTCAGGACAAGGGATGTAGGCAGTTATTTAACGTCAGTTCATATGACTTTACTACAGTGGGAGTCTGGATTGGCATCGCACACCTGTGATCACCTTAAATAGCCACTGGATGTCACTGATGATCCACACATTCTCAGCTTAACCCTTTGAGCATTTTCTTGTGATGCATGGAAGAGTCAGCAAAAAGGGCAGTCCCATTACCTGAGGGATTTGAATTGTCTGCCATCAACATCTTTAACAACAGATAAATAAGAAACTCTTGAAATAGGGATATGGTCAACAGGAAAGCATAGAATGAGTTAAGATACTTCGAAGTACTATTTTAATGTGAGATGATGGCTACTGTGACTCTTTTTAAACCATCATATCAAGCCTTCCTGTATGTCCTTCCCAGGTAGAAAGACATCTGTTTTTAACATTGGTCTGTGTTGTTTTTGCAGTCTATGCAAGCTGGCTGGAAATTTGGTAATTAATTTGGTATTTAAATGTTTCAACAACTACAGGATCTTTCTGAAAGGACTGCAG
>VZZY01013045.1:7880-99895 GCA_013400335.1 Eurystomus gularis | reverse complement strand
TATGATTCTATGATTCTATGCTTACCCTTACCTTAAACTAGTCCTTCTTCCAGGCTGTCTGCTATGGTCCCTTTAGATTGCTCCTATCATCTAAATGTACAACCCTGCCTGGCAGGCTCCTTGATCTTCTTTGTGCCAGTTAGTTACAGATCATTATAAAGTATGCAGTCTCTGGTCCATCACTGCCTTTAAATTATTCATAATTGCAAGTATTCTAATCAGTTTAGATTTATGCTCTATTGCTCCATTTGTTTACTTTTATAAAGATTTTTTTTTTTGTCAGTGTGCATTGTGCTTGGCAAACGTGCTTTCCTCCTGGATTTGTAACATGATTTAGTCATAGTTAGAAAATTATAATTTCAGTGAGACTTTAAGTAGTCTAAATCTCAATAAACTCAGCACCAGTGTTGATAATTGCTTTCTTTCAATTTGTGTCTAAACATGTTTGGTTTTCAGTTGTCAATCAGTTCATTATTCTCCTTACTTCTTAAGAATGAGGATGTACTCTCCTGGGCCTGAATTTCCAGGATAGTTGTTTTTTTTTTTTTTTAATATTTACATAGTTATTTTCATTTTGTGTTTGGAGAAGAGATGCTGTGATCTGCCTGGGTATGTCAATAAATTTGGATCAATGTCTTCAAACCCTAGGGCTTAAAATGAGACTCTGAGCTCTTAAAGCCTTGGGCATCTTGTGAAATTCAAGTGCTAGTATGCTTAATGAAATCTTAAAGGGGAAGGTAAAAATAAGATCTATTGTTCAGTGGCTTAGCAGCATTGGTTACCTATTCCACAGTAAAGCTTCAGTTAATTTTCATGTATTTATAGGAAGATATATGAAGTAATATCTGTAACTATAATAAAATATTATACAAATGTAATACACTGACTGAAAACGTATAATCCAGGTTACTGATATTTTCCTTGTTTCTGCAATTAATATAGAGGTAGAAGTGCTTCTTGTTGCCCATGTTCCTTACTGGTTTCAATTCTAGCTTAGCTTTGGCTTTTCTAATACCATCCCAGCATGGCCAGGAGATTCCTCAACATTTCTTTGCTTCCAACTCCTATGAGAGTTCAGTCTCTCTTTGATAAAGCCAATCTCCTCCTACATTTGCTGTTTTCTGAACATTAAATGGACCACTCTTATGCTGGGAAGAGATTGTCCTAAAAGACCTGCCAGTTCACTTGAGGTCATTTGTCCTAATGAGCTGTCTTTTACAAGATCCTGCCTACCAGGTTCCTTCATACATATTCTTTTCCACCCTTAAATTCATCTGTGGGGGGTTTTAAGCCTGATTGTTAGTAGCCTGTCTTGTCCTATTCCCCTTGAGACTATTCAGAGTAATTCCTTTTCACCCAAATAGTTTCTTGTCCCCCTCAGTGCATGGTATTATCTGTTAAGTATATATCAAGTTTTACAAACCTTGTCACTTCTTCCATCAGCTCAGGGGATGGCTTCATCCTGGGATTCTTGTTTTGCTTATTTTTTTGAAAAAGTATTTCTCTTTCATTGTATGGCTTCATAACGGAAGATGGCAAGCGCTCTTTTGTAATCTCGCTTTCTCTTGTAATCTCTCTGAAGAAACTCATTGCAGCCACAGCTGAAGGTTCAGGGAGAAAATCTAAAGAAAGAAAAACTAATCTAACTCAACTGATTAGAATGCGTATTTGTAATGCTTAAAAAAAGAGATTCTTTCTGGTGAAGGATTATAAAGGTAATGCTAAAAGGAATAAATTAGCTCTGGCAATATGGATGTTTTACTCAAGCCTTTTGTTAGTTCACAATATTTCAGCATGATTATTTTCTTAGATGGCTTTTGTTTATATAAATTATTGACTTCTTCACTCTCCTGTCTTGGTGCCTGCTAGCACGGGCCAATCTCCTATGTCCTTCTTTCTCTGAGAAGACAGAAATCCTTATCAAAGTCTGAACAGAAATAATAATTGTTGGTTTTGGCCAGTCTTACTCTAATGGTTAAGGTAGCAGCATGTTTCGTCAGTCCTATCCGAAAACAACTTCAGATGATTGAAGTACTTTATAAGTATGGTAGGGGCAATGTTTAGAACAACATCTTTAAAATTTTTAGACTGGAACTCTCTTTAATCTCAAATTTTACTTCATTTCATGCTGCTAGCACCACAACTGAGAAAACACATTAAAGATTAGTGACAGACAAGTTGACCAAGAATGACTTTACAAAGAACTGTGACTTTCCAAAAAGTAGACTGACCTTCATGAAATGTTTTGTGGATTTAGAGAGCAACTAATGTTTCTGTAGCCAAAACAGTGACAGCACGCAAATCACTTTCTTCTTGGGTAGACACAGGCATGCTTTGTACTGTTTTCTTCGTGTTGGCTTGCTTTATTTGAAGTTCCTTTCATGCTTGTTTGCCTTGCTAACTTGACATAGGCTGCTCAGGTGAGCATAGCAACTGTTATCTTGGCTAGGGGTAAAAACCTCTTTCCCAACCCAGTGGGTAAATGTAAAGAAAAGTTTGACACAACTTCTAAAATTGAGCTATCATCACGTCTGCTAATGCAGTGAGGTAAGGTGGGACTGGGTAAAGAAAACTGTACAATTTGAATTGTTATGATCCAGCTCCTTCCAACTCAGAGTGGATGCAAATATGTACACAAAAGCACACTAATTTAGTGACGATATGTATGCAAAGCATGCTGGAAAATAACACTAATTCATTTTTGGCTGTACAAGAAGAAAAGTGTTCTATAATCCAGATGGGAGATGCAGCCAATTACAGCATTCCTCCTCTTTTATGAAGAGCATGTGAAGCCTTTTTAGATGGTCTTTACTTGCTTATTTCTCTCTTCCTTAACTGCCTCTCTTATTTTCATATCTGATCAGAAAACCTGTTTTTTCTCCCTATTCTCTTCCACACTTTCACAGTTAGACAACTTTTTTTTTTTGTTCATGAGATATAACATTAAAGTAATGGTATTTTATTGCACTTACATTGAGAAATAGCATTAAAGTGCTCCTCTAGAAGTCCTATGTAGTCCATGTTCCATCAAAACAGAGCTGGATGGCCATTTTCTTAAACATTAGTAGCTCTGCTATTACTATTCCCACAGCCTGACTATTAGGGAACTCACTAGAATTTAATATGCATAACATCTTTCTTAAAAATCCCAGATTAGAAATATAAAATCAAGAGCAAAAAGTTTTAATGCTCAGCCCAAACTGCTTTGTCTATTGACAATAAAGACAAATATATTGCTTTCCTGGAGATAACTCTTGCAATAGACTAGTAACTGAAAAACATTTATACAAAAAAACAACCTAGTGGGATAAAGGTCTTCTAAAGTTTTCTATTGGTACTGCTCTTGAGGTGTGTCTAGTTTTATTCTGTAAGTAGACTTGATTCTGTTATCTGGAATAAGCTGTTTTAAATATAATACCAGGCTCTTCTACGAATAATGCATTTATAAATAGGTCTGAGCCTCAGTTATATTGGTTTCAGCCTATCATGCCTGTACCCATGCTTGAATTTATATCAGAGCCATAAACCGCCACCAGCAATCCTACTGCTCGGCCACCTACTTCCGTAAGAAAAGCAATGCATAGAAGCTGTATTCCCTAGGATGCCTGTCCTTTACGTGCTTGCTGACTGCATCTGCCCTACACCTAGACCTCTGTGGTGCAGGACACAGACTGCATGGCTCACAAATGGGTATCCAGCAAGCTCAAAGCATTGTAGGCCCTAAACTCTAATGGAGTTACTTGAGACTTGCTGCTACTAAACTGCTTAGATGCACCTGCAATATGTTGTACTACAGTAGAGACAGAGGTTGTTTTTTTACATCCAGTGCTATTTTCCTTTTTATTCTTGTAACTGAGCCCATGATACTCTACTGGTGGTTGAGAATGACTGGCTTTCGGGCTAGAGCTCTGTCTTTTTCTCTCTGCCTAAAAGCATCATGCTCATGAGCACTGTTTCTTGAGGGATGAGTAGAAAATGCATGTTATATAGCAAACCTTTTGGCGATTGACACTAATAAGTACCAGAGGGAAATGTGTCCAGTCTTTCCCTTAAACTTATAGAGGAATTCCCCAGTGTGGGGACTTAGATATTCTTTTGGAAGCACAGCCAAGTAGCTTGCAGAACTCTCTCCTGATGTTACATACACCTTCAGAGTTCATGACCCATGTTACAATTTGGCAGAGTAAACCAATTTCAGGTACATCTATAGATTTTTTTATATTTATTATTTTTAGTAAAAAAGTTTGAGCAAGCATGTTATGGAGCTAATTTATTACAGTGTTGTTAAGGTAGTTAAAGATGGAGCAATATCATGATTAAATTATAATCTATTGTCTTTAATTTGATCATGTATCAAGTTTTAATTCTTTGACAAGGGAAGCTACTTGACACAGGCCAAACATCTGATCCTGTCACAGTAATAAAAGCGCTTTGACAAAGCCTTAACCTAGGCTGAAGGTTGAATTGTACAGTAAATCTGTTTTTGAGCCCAATCACTCTTTGTTGAAAGAGACTTTGTGGAAGTGAGACTTCAAACACACACAAGAATATGTTGGCTAAGAGTACCAAAAGGTAAAGTTGTCACTTCAGAGAAACAAGTGTAAAAATAGTTTGAAGCACTTTTGCTTGATTACTCAAGATCTTTAATTTAGGTAGTTGTTGGCAGGCCTTCAAAACATTACTCAGCACCTCTAAATTTAAAGATGCAGATCCATCACAGTTTTCTTGCTGATGATTCTTCAGTTTTTCTTATGTACAGAAAGACTAGGGCAAGGAGACACAGACAGTTTTGGATGTTGTGAATAGTGGGAAAGAGAAAGTAAATTTTCTTCTATATTGCTTTGTTCTTGTGGGAATTACTTCTTTCTTGCCAGCTCATGAGCAGTTGTGACTTTTGGGCTAACTGGATGAATCCAAGATTCTAGAATAGTCACTGCAATCAAATCCCTATGGGGGAACAGATAATTACAGAATGGTAGGGGTTGGAAGGGACCTCTAGAGATCATCTAGTCCAACCCCTCTGCTAAAGCAGGTATGCCTAGACCAGGTTGCACAGGAACGTGTCCAGGTGGGTTTTTAAAGTCTCCAGAGAAGAAGACTCCACAGCTTCTCTGGGCAGCCTATTTCAGTGCTCTGTCATCCTCACAGTATAGAAATTTTTTCATATGTTTATGTGGGACTTCCTGTGTTCCAGTTTGTGTCTCTTACCCCTTGTTCTATCACTGGACACCACTGAAAAGAGAGAGACCCTTTCGGTCTTCTCCAGGCTAAACAGCCCCAGGTCTCTCAGCCTCTCCTCATAAATGAGATATTCTAGTCCCCTAATCATTTTTGTAGCCCTCATTGGACTCTCTCCAGTATTTCCCTGTCTCTCTTGAACTGGAGAGCCCAGAACTGGACACAATACTCCAGATGCGGCCTCCCTAGGGCAGACTAGAGGAGGAGGAGAATCTCTCTTGACCTGCTGGTCACACTCTTCTTAATGCACTCCAGGATAACATTGACCTTCTTGGCTACAAGAGCACACCGCTGGCTCATAGTTAACTTGTCCACCAGGACTCCAAGGTCTTTCTCTGTGGAGCTACTTTTCAGCAGGTAAACCTCTCACCTGTACTAGTGCACGGGGTTATTCCTGCCAGGTGCAGGACTCTACACTTGACCTTATTGAACTTCATGAGGTTCCCCTCTGTCCAAGTCTCCAGCCTGTCCAGATCCCACTGAATGGCAGCACAGCCTTCCAGTGTATCAGCCACTTCTCCCAACTTTGTATCACCAGCAAATTTGCTGAGGGTACACTCTGTCCCTTCGTCCATGTAATTGATTAATATACGGAACAAGCCTGGACCCTGTACTGACCCCTGGGCAACTCCACTAGCTACAGGCCTCCAAGTGGACTCTGCTGCTGATCACAACCCTCTGACTCTGTCATTCAGCCAGTTCTCATGTTAACGTCAATGTGGGAGACCTCATTACTGAACAAGCCTCCATTTTGGCAAATAGACTATAGGTAAGATGATCTCATAAAAAAGGTGTGGTGGATTTGACCTTGGCTGGATCCCAGGTGCCCACCAAGCCGATCTTTCACTCCCTTTCCTCAGCTTGTCAGGGGAGAGAAAATATAATGAAAGGCTCATGGGTTGAGATAAGGACAGGGAGATCACTCAGCAACTACTCACAGGCAAAATAAACTTGATTTGTGGAAAGTAACTTAATTTATTACCAATCAAATTAGAGTAGGGTAATGAGAAAAAAAAATAAAAACAGTAATAATTTTAAAAACCCATCCCAATCTTAAAACACCTTCTCCCCACCCATCCTTTCTTCCTGGGCTCAACATCACTCCTGATTTCTCTACCTCCTCCCTCCCCTGAGCAGTGCAGGGGTATGGGGAATGAAGGTTGTTTGGCTTTTTTTTTCAATCCCCTTTTCCGTTGGAGTACAGTTGGCCTCAGATTCTCAGTATTCTCAATTCTAAAATCCTAGGAGTTAACCCCAGGTCTCCCCTGGTGCTTTCTGCCAGAGACTCCAGGTAGGAGCCCTCTCCTCAGCTGTAATATAGAGCATATTTTTACCAGCTTGTACTGCCTGGACTGGCCCAAGGGCTACTGCATGCACAACCTCCCATTTAATTTGTTCAAAGGCTTTTCACTGCCCAGGGCCCCATTTGAAGTCATTCTTCTTCTGGGTTACTTTCTAGAGAGAGCTGACAATCAGACTGTAATGTGGAATACACATTCTCTAAAACCCCACTAAGAAAGCTTGTGTTTCTTTTTAACTAGCCAGTGGAGGCATAGCTATTTTGTTGATCACATCCATTGGGATCTGACACCATCCATCTTGTCATTTTACTCCTAAAAGCTGGATCTCCAGTGCAGGTCCGTTACCCTTACTTTGTTTTATGGCAAAACCAGCTTTCAGAAGGATTTGGATTATTTTCTCCCTTTTCTCAAAAACTTCTTCTGCTGTGTTGCCCCATACCATGATGTCATCAGTGTACTGCAGGTGTTCTAGGACAAGTCTTCTTTGCAAAATGCAGGATTCTTTCTCTCTGTACATAAACAGCTTGCTGGTCAACATTTTTACTTTCTGACATAAATTGTAAAAACGTCCATTAATACTGGCACAATAAAACAAGTGCATACAGTCTATTTATTGTTCCATTTTCAACTCTGTGACTAGAACATAATAAAGCAGATTTGAAGGAGGGTAAGCTGGTTAACATATAAAATGCAACAAAAACCCATTGTGTGATGGAATAGCAACTTGTAAATCCCCAAGGCCATTCTTTTGTATTGCTTTAGAAAATACATGGTGCCAGGGTGTCTCATTCTTCTACCACCCTCTTGGCAACTTGAAATGAGGGAAGTGCCAGGCAGTATGGCCTGAAAAATGCCAACTGGAAAGAGCAGATGCTAGGGTGTTGGACCACATGGAGCCCTGAGCTCCCAAAAAAAGGCACACGTTTTCTGCTAATCTGAGCAGTAGATAGCAAACTAAATAAGCATAAGTCCATTTATACCTCAAAATGTTGTTAACTAGATTTAGCAAGGTTATTTGTTGCCTGTGGAGTATTTACAGTTTATTCTGTGTTGCTATCTTACAAAAATCATGCTTGCTTCACAAGCTAAATATAAAAAAATGTTAGTTTGTATATATTTTCCATACATATGTATGCATCCATATAGTGAGAGATAGAAGCACGCAGTGCCAAATGGTATTAGAAAGAATTTGATGAATGAAATTGAGTAGATTTCAACTATTGAAACTGCTGGAATTGGCCTTGACTCAGTTTTTAAGTCTTTTGAGATGTCTAGATTTCTCACTGGTAATATTAAACCAGTATTATTTATGTATGTATGTGTTTTCAGATTTATTTATTTTATAACTGGAGTGAATTTTATTTGCAAACTACAAAGTTCACGCATGTAGTTTGGGTAACAGGTAACCAGAAATCAGCCTGGTTCCAATTATCTTGATTTGAGTTGGTCCCCGGTGCTCTGTTTTCAAAAGCAAGATTTCACTGCAGATATTCACTGATGAATATCCACACATCAAAGTACTGTGTGGACTTTACCTTTTTGGTTTAATTTGTTTAGGAAAAAAAAAACAACAAACCCAACCTTACATAGCTTGAGCTCACTAGGTTTCAATTCTCTTGTGCTTGAGGGGGAAGAATATTTTATCCAATACTATCCTTCCCCATGTATGGAGAATCAGTGTCTATGCCAAAAAAAAGGCAATTAGGAGAAACCAACGGAGAGTTGATGATGAAAAAAAAAAGACAAGCATGGTTTGCAGTTTTTCATTTGTTTTCCCAGATTTTGGAATTCAAGGCTGCTGTCTCCACTGGTCAGTGGACCTGCTCACCCCTGGGATTATTAGCAGGATATTGGTAATGCCTTAACACTTTTATGCCTTAATAACAAAGGTGTAAATATATTTTAAAAAGAAAAGGGGGCAAGTGGACCAATTAAATAATGCAAGATTTTGGGGTCAGAAATGCTGCTACAGTTCTTGATGTTTGCAGAGTTGTTTGTTGCTCCTGATGTCATTCCCCCCCTCCTTTTTTCTTTTTTTCTTAGAAGCAAAATTTATGAGGTAGTGGAAACAACTTGATTTGAGAAGGACAAGGTGGGAGAACAAAATGTGATATGAGAGAGATTAGTATTGATTAGTATTGATTACTGATTCCCTAGATATATCATGTGCTTTTCTGCAGAAGTATTTTTAATTCCAATGTGAATTTAGTTAAGAGCTTTGAAAATTACTGACCTACTTAAGCTCAATACAGAAGGCAACAGAGAACCATTACAATGACTCATAAGGCATGGGATACCAATATTGAACTAAAAATGTGTTGTTCTAAATGCTATGTTTCAAGCAGTAATTCTGCAACATCTAGGACAGCTTTATGAAGCACTATCTTTTTCTTTAATAAGGAGATAATCGAAAACACGTTAGCTGGTCTTGAGAGGACAAACAGTGTTTCTCGTGGTTGGCTGGGGACCATAAACGTGGTTTTGACAAGGGTTTAGAGAAAGCTCTGGCTGGATGAGGTCGTATAACAGAAGCTGGGCTTTCTGACCCCAAAATATATATCTGATGTGATGATGCTACACTTCAGGAGCTGTCAGAACAAAATCTCTTGGGTTATTTTTGTTACTGCTTTGACAGCAACTAGTGTCTTGAGGCACTAGGAAAGAAAAAGTGAGCCTGACAGGACAGGAATGAATTGCCTTCATGACAGAAAGAAACTGCCATATGTAAGGAGGTAATACACAGACTGCAGGAGGAAGAAGATAAATAAGAATGTATATGAGGACAATATCTTTTCTATATTGAGTGTCTAAGGGTATTAGTCTTCCTTATGCTTTTTCCTCTTGTCTCCTACTTTCTCCCTGTCATGAAGAAGCATACTTTTTCAAGTTTGCATGTTTGTTGTTTCAGTATTTTTTATCATGTATATATTCATTGTACTATGCCTTTCTCACCATTTCGCACATAAACTCTGTATGTGTATAAACACCTCCCCTAATCCTACAACCTCTCTAGATGCCTGAGAGGTTTTATAAATGGATGACATGGATATAAATCCCTCACTCATGCAACCCATTGGAGGCCTCAGAAAGCCTAAGCTGTGTCTGCTCTAAACCCCCAGGAAGCTAGGAAGGACTATGAAATGTTTAGTGGTTGACTTCAAGGATCTCTTATTGCTCTGCATTTGTGGGCTTGGATTTTAATGCCTTGGATTGAAAACTCCTTTTGTGGTACTGCTTGGTTTCTTTAGCTCTGTGGGCGCTGTGTAGAAAAAGGCAGAATGTTGATAGCCTTTACGTTTGTTGATACAACGGAGGTATAAAGTCGTTAGCTGGGAAGCATGTATTTAAGAAAGTACTGTTCAAGTAATAAACAAGGATAATGGTGAAAATTATTTCCGTGCTTTTTTAGTGCACTTGTGGTAACTTTGAATTGCCTGTTAGCTTGTTCTTCATCATGTCTTCTGCTTTGACATTCCTAAAACTTCAGTCTAAAGAGCAGCTTAATTTTATATTAGCAATTTAGCTGTGACTTGTGAATAAGATTATTTCATTGCTTTGTGATTTAGTCAGAACATAAGAAAATGGAGATGAGACTAGACAAAACTTCAAATGCAAGCTTGTATTTCAAAGATGGTTTCAGAAATAGAAGTCTGATGTCTTCAGAAATAGAAGACCTTGAGAGCAGAAAGACAAACGTGAAATATGGGGAAAAGAAAGGTACAACCCCATGTGGGGCAGGCGTAGCCTAGGAAAAAATTACAATATCTTTACTTCTGCTACTCAGATATTTGTAGTACCACATCTCAATTGTCTAAGACCCCTTAGACTATTGCTGACAACAGATTTCATAAAACCATGAGCAGAAAATCCAGTTAAAGGTTTATTTTTTTGCTGTTGTGTAGAGGAAAATAAAGTCTCCATTGTAAATAAGGACAAGCTATTTCTCACTGATACAGCTAAGATTTTGATTTTTCAGCTTAAAATAAAACATGAAAAAATCTTTCTTGTGTTTCTATGTTGTTCAGCAAAAAGAACAAATGACGTTAGAGTATCGAGGGAGAGCAGAACAAGCAGGTGTCTACATGCTCTTAGTAGTGGCTCCATCAGTAGCGTTTGGCCTGCCTTGGATGTGGAGATCAGACTGAACAAACAGTCTGAAGAAAATAAACCCACTAAACTCTAAGTGAAAGAATAACTTTCTGATCCCTAGGTGAACAACAAATACATACCTTACAGGGAAATCAGTCAGTGTGTAAAAACAAGGGCAGCAAGCTTGCACAAGTCAGAAGTCAAAAGCATTTCATCTCTGGAGTTCCACAAGCTAGAAATTAATCAGACATTAAGTGTACAGAAGAAAACTTACCATATTTTGAGGTCTTTTGGGGCCCTCTTCTCCTCTCTGTCAGGAATCAGTGACATCCTACCACCTTTCACCTATACTTGCCTGCCTAATTAAGAAGGAATTTCCTTTTCAAGATACACTTATTGTGTCAGACCAATGTATTTCTCTCTCTTTTGGTTTGGTTTTTGGTCTTTTTCCACTACTTTTTTGATAGAGAGGTTATCTTTATGGTTTAATACTCATCCCCTGATGAGTGCAGATAAGCCCACATCATTAGGAATGACTGGATTCACTCAGATACCATTGCACTGGTTAGCATGCTCATTGCAATCTGAAGATTACCTTAACTTGTATAGCCATATTCATCAAAGTCATAGATCTAATAAATTATCCAAAAAAAACTAGAGATCAGTCTTATGTTCTCCCTACTTCTCACTCAAATGGCCACAATAAACTGCAGCTGGTGCTAATAAGACCACTTAAGTTCTTCACACAGTTTCCTTTTTCCCTTTCTGGCTCCGTTTTTCTTTTTGTGTTTGAACTCTGTCAATGCTGAAGGAAAAGAACATCTCTGTCTGAAGAGCCAAAGCAGTGGACGGGCATTGAAGCAAGACTGCACCACCTATGAACTGGCAGGGAGGGATGTATACTGTATACTTAATAGCACCTGTAGGTCATCAGATCTACCGATTTTAACAAACATATTGAGTACCTCAGCAGGGAGATTTTAGAGAGTAACAGACTACACATGGATATTTTCGGTAGTAAAACATAATCAGTTTTTTAATCCCAATGCTAGCAGCCAAAACCTGCAGCTTTCAGGAAGGAAAGAGGTGGAAGCTTGGCATTTGGCTTACAAATGCTTTTCCATTGAGATTACTGGGGAAAAAATAGGACAGTATTTTAAAGATTTGAGCCTTTATTGGTTTGCAGTCTTTATGCTAAACACTAGGAACTACACTAAAAACATAATGAGTGTACAGAAACATTGTACACTAATGTATGGCCTCACATGGTCAACTCACATTGTCAAGAACAGTACAGCTTTAATCTGCAAGCCTTCATCTCCCTTGATCCCTGAGATGTGCCATTGAGAACAGTTTCCATGTCAGAGTAAGATCTCTGCTGAGAAGAACCGACTTGGAAGTAAAAGGTGATGTGATTTAGGATGCAGAATGATCCAGGTAATGGATACAGCAGGAGCACTTTGTAGGAAGCAACAAGAAAGCACAAAACAGCTCATTTTGAGGTACTGTAGTAATACAGCAGAGTACAAAAACCCAAACAGGTAGTGGAGCAAAAGGAGATGAAGGAGATGCTTCTTTTCTCTCTTTACCCAGCTTCAGAACTCTTTAGGCAAAGGTTTGCACGGTAATGCAGCTGTATGCATAGTCTAACTTTGGTAAAAAGGCTTGCGGATTTTTAGCATGTGCTCAACTTTCTCCTTTATTTTCCTACATGATACAAAGCTGACATGGAACATTTTTGTTCAGGAATAAATGACACTTGTAAGCTTAAATAAAATATAAGAATTAAAACTTAATGATTTAGTAGACTGATTCTTTTGGCATAAAAATCATATCTTTTGCTTAATTTTTCTTTTTCATTGTTCCTAGTTTGTTTTTCCAGAACTGAGAGCTAGAATGTTTACAGGTAGCTTTTTTGTTCCCCTAAGGATCATCAATATTCTTTAAAAAAAGTTGTGTTCCTGCTGCCAGACTCTGAGTCATCCACATATTCTTGCTGTTCAATTACCTGTAAATATGGTGGTCTAAGCATGTTTATTGTAGGGCTGAATATGTCATTAAGAGTCCCTTTCAGTAACATGACAATTTTGACTGTGCCTGCATTGCATTTTACTTCTCTCTGTTTATCACTGCTCAGTCCCCTGTGCTACGGTGGCTGTTCTTGTAAGCAGAGCACACGCCACTATGGCAGCATCCTTTGAACCAAAAAAAGAATAAATTATTATTTCATTCAAGGGTTTGGAATGGATTAAACAAACTGGGAACCCTTGACATGTTGGAAAGAAGTTCCTGGATAACAGTGCATCTATATAGGAAAACAACCTGGCTCACATAACGAGGATGTTTTATGTTACCTATTGGTCTGTTCTAGGTAAAATAAAATTATCTTGAAATATCATTCTGAGTATCAAATTTTGAAGAGCTGTCCAAAGAAAAACACTTAACTTCTGTCTAATTCTAATGTGCAACTAGAAATTGGATAAAAGAACTTTTTGAACTATTTCCATCCTGTGTTGCTATGTTAGAACTGAAAGTAAGTTTTGAAAGAGATACTTACCTGCCCTTAGATAAAAGGAGGTTGATTGTGGCTCATCATCTACTATCCCACACTGGGTATTCTGACTTTTGTGCTAAGAAAAAACAGTATCTCGAAAGTAGCATCTTTCACCTATCAAGAAAAAGATTCATTTCTTGACTATATAGAAACCAAACCTTGAGGAAAACCTCCAGTTAAAAGCCTTACTGGCTTTAGGAGCAACTTCCAAGTAAAGTTTATAGTGTTGCTTTAAACCTTTTAAAATCAGATTGAGTCAACTACTTCAGAATATATTTTGGAGAAAAATGTTACTTTGGCAAAGGAATGAATGAGATGCAATTAGCTTAACAGTAAGTATTCTCTATCTGTAATATCCTTTTTTTTTTTTAGGAACTGTAGAGAAGTTGACTTGCTCAAGTCTTATTCCTTCCAGCTCTCTTCCAAAATTAGAAAAAAAAAAGTAGAATATGCCAGTTGATGTTTCTGAAGATAGGACAGAAAAAAATATGTAAAGACAAAGGCAGATTTAGACTTTGAAGGTAACAGAAATCCTTCTGCTACTAGGGGAGCAACTTGTCTCAGGGCCTTAATTCTGTAGTGTTTCTTGCTCTGTATTATCAGTAGGGGAATAGCATATAGCTACAGCATATAGCTATAACTCTAGCTATAACTTTTTCTCCAGGGGAACCATACTCTGACTTTTCTGACAATGCAAAGAGGTAGTAGCAGAGGGCAAGCTTCACCGATGCTGCTGCACTATAATATGCTATTTTATTCAGCTGATGGGATACTTGTCCAGGAAGGTAAGAACTTGCCTAGGTATCTAAATACCACTGCCACCAGAGGAAGATCGAATACACAGGTTAGATAATGGACATGGCTTAGAAACTAACAAAATAATATATATGACCAGGGATCATTACTTTTTTTGTGTGTATGGAAGCTGATATTTTATTAATTGTACTGAAAAGTAGTTTTTGCAGTCTTCTCTGAAGTAAGAAACATGCCTTAAGCTAAATCAAGAGATCTTTTGAATATTTTGGCAGTAATTTCTTCTGGAACAGCTAGATTCAGTTAATTGGCAAACACATGCTGCCATAGCAAGCAAATTTGTAATCCCTCTCAGGCCTAGAGTATGAACTGCTGCTGTAATGCAGGCCCCAAAGCACATAATCACACAGTACAGCCTAACTGACTTGAAAGTACCCTTTTTTTCACTTTCACCTTTGCATAGTTGTGCTTTTGGGAGTAGGTGAACCTGTTTTGTACACGTAGACTGTGCTTTGTCTTAATTATAATTTTGTATTCTGATTGTGGGAGACCATATGGGGTAAAGCCGAAGGATGTGTGTAGCAGCTTTCTTGAAAAATAGAAGCTATGAAAGAATCTACTGTCTCCAACTCACTTTCAGGGCATCACTTGAAATGCTGAATCATCACCCAGACAACAGTCAAGTAGCTATTTTGTGAAGCTAATTACATGTTAAGTATCCAACACTCCTTAGAAGCAGGCTAACACAGAGAAACTTATTTCTCCTTGTCAGCTGAAACTTTTATTACCAACATGTGCATGATAATGATCTTTGCAAGAAAGTGATCCATGAACAATAGCTGATTTCCACCAACTGCAAGAAAAAGATCTCAGCCTGACTTTGGAAGTGCTCAGATGCTTTTAGCGTCAAGCCTTATGATTAGAGGGCAAGCTAAACAGCAGGCCAGAAAATGGCTTTTTTTTCCTCAAAGAAAATGTCTGAAATTCTGAAGATATTTTCTTATAGAAAACACCAACTTCAGCAAAGTAAGAAAATAATGCTGATCTTGAAATATTGCAAGGATGCTCTGGAGGGGTCACACCTTGAAATCTGTGTCCTCTTCCATTGGGAGCTGGCTTCCCCAGGTATTTCCCATGATTTATGATCCTCTCCCTCTCCTATTTGCAGTGTCTTAGGGCCAGAGAACCTGTTCTATAGAAGAGGTTGGGTGCTGAAACAGCCGAACTAAAACTCCTATCTGAATAAGCATGATGGCAGCTTATTCAAATCAAACTGCTATGGGTTTGGATTCTCAGTTTCCTGGCAAAGCCTCTTGTGGAAAGTAAGTATTTTCATATTTCGCTTCAAAGCAATTTCCACAGAGCATTTTCTCTCTTTATTAGGAAGTGACAAGTACATTAAATTTGTTACTGTAATTAAATGTATTCAGACAATTGAGTGTTTGCCTTAAACTTCACTTAAAAATGCTCTGTTTTCTAGCTTAAATTTCTTTTTCACCTTATCTTGATTCTCTGGCTTATGTTCTTCAAACTGATACATTTTTATATACAAAATGTGCATCTACTTAAATATTCTTATTTATATCATTGTAAAAAATAATGGCAGATGGATCCCTCTTGGTGGTTGCAAACAACAATAATGTTTGATGATGAATGCACAACATTGTCATCCAAAATTGCTGTTTATGGTGAAATGCGGCCTTTAATAAGAACTTAATGTGTGTGTTGAACAGTATCCTGGATTTCTGCAAAATGCTTCAATAATCTTGTCACGCAGATTTCTCTCCCTTCTGGAAAAGACAACTTAATGCCTCCTCTATGTTTACCTCTGTTCTGGATTTATCGGGTGAAGGCATGCATGTGTATGTACACGCTAGAAGGTTTTTATGAATTGCACAGTTATTGTTATTTCCCCTCACACACAGAGTAAAAGGTTCCTTTCAGCCTGACTGAATTTTAATTCTGTTTCGGAGAATAACAACAGGAAAGCTTCAGTCAGACTCTGAGAGGGAGCATGTTGTGGGTGTCCTCTGCATAATCTGTGTGGCTGTGGGTGGCACAGCCTAGCTTTAGCTAACAGATAGAACAGCCTGATTTCTCTCCGTAACCTTGTTTTTAGTGTTTGAGGATTTTATCAACTGTAAACCCCTCAGATTAGAGTCTTCCATGCTGTGCATGTGCTTCTGGCTGTTTGTATCCAGCAATTCTTTGTGAAAGCTTCAGGCCAACATGGCGCAGCTATTTGTAAGATGATGATTAGGGGGAAATATCATGTTTAACTCACTTGAAAAAATAAAGCTGAAAGTATTTTTAAGAACCACCAGCAGTGTTTTCTCATTCTCTCAACCCACCAAGCCTTATGTTTCAGTGCCGACACTTGAGGTGGTGAATCGTTACCTGCAAATGTTCTCTCTGTTTCCATGAAAAACAACCCACTTTCAGCCGTGTCAAAAGCCTCTGAAAAAGGCTTTCTGAGTATGATCAACAGACTTTTGAAAAAGGGCACTGTATTTCTCCAGAGATTATCTTCTCTCATTACAATGTGACCCACTTGACAATGTTCACCCTTACGATCATACTGCCCCAAACTATCCACTCTTGTGTGACTAAGCATGGGAGCAGGTTTGAGTCCTTGTGACTGAAATGGATTTTCCCAAAAAATTGTGCCTGAACTGAGGTGGAAGCAGCTTCAGGAATTGTGGGCTAAGACACCACCTCTCCCAGGCTTTCCCTCTGCTTAGACCTAAGTAGGAAGAGATTCAACTGAGATACAGAGGAGGTGTGAGCTCAACCTACAAGAAAGTGGTAGAGGCAGGTATGATTAAGGCCACATAAGGGAACTGGGGCAGAGAGTTGTCTAAGGTGAAGATACAGGGAACTGGAAATAAAGAGAGAAGAGTGAATCATAGCATTGTTTACGTTGGAAGAGACCTTCAATATCATGAAGTCCAACTCTTAAGCCAGCCACTGCCAGGTCACCACTAAACTATGTCCCTCAGCACCACATCTACATGTCTGTTAAAAATCTCTGGGGATGGTGACTCCACCACTTCCCTGGGCAGCCTGTTCCAGTGCTTGACAACCCTTTCTGTGAAGAAATTTTTCCTAATATCCAACCAAAACCTCCCTTGGCACAACTTGAAGCTGTTTCCTCTTGTTCTGTTGCTTGCTATATGGGAGAACAGACCAACCCCCACTTCACTACTACCACCTTTCAGGCAGTTGTAGCGAGCGATAACATCTCTCCTCAGCCTCCTTTTCTCCAGACTGAACAACCCCAGTTCCCTCAGCAGCTCCTCCTATGAATTGTTCTCTAGACCCTTCACCAGCTTCATTGCCCTTCTTTGGACATGCTCTAGCACTTGTGAGGGGCTCAAAATTGAACCCAGGATTCAAGATGCAGCCTCAGCAGTGTGGAGTACAGGGGGAAGATCACTTCCCTAGTCCTGCTGGCCACACTCTTTCTGATACAAGCCAGGATGCCATTGGCCTTCTTAGCCACCTGGGCACACTGCTGGCTCACATCCAGCTGGCTGTCAACCAACACACCCAGGTCCTTTTCCGCTGGGCAGCTTTCCAGCCATTCCTCCAGAAGCCTGTAGCATTGCATGGGGTTGTTGTGACCCAAGTCCAGGACCTGGTACTTGGCCTTATTGAACCTCGTACCACTGGTCTTGGCCTATTGATCTAGCGAACACTTCCCTCATGACACCTAGCAGCCTTGCTCCTTGGGGGATAAGCTGAGCCAGCATTACGTCACTGGTAGCACATTTTGAGCTCTACTGCTCTATCCAGGATGGTAGGAAGATTCCGAACATGAGAGTTGACTTGCTGGAAATAGTTTAGCTTCCTTCATAATGTAGGGTCAGCTAGAAGTTTCTTTCATTGAATCAAGAGTAAGTTAGTTCCTAATTTCATGCCAAGAGTGCAGTTTCTTCCTTGGCTTAAATGGATGAACATTTATTTTTTTATTAGACTGCAAAAAAGCCCCATCTCTTTTCCTGCTGTACAGACTACTTCCCTATAATATTATCTTCCATGTGCCTTTCTGCTATTTTTGTAAGGTGGTTCTTTCCATTGAATCCAAGTTTGCATGTGCATTTCTGCCACATTAAGGACTGTCAGCATTATTTATTTGCATATATTATTCTGCTGTCAACTTCTTTAATTGCTCATTAGGACCACTCTAAACATTCCTTAGCTGGAGTTTCTTTTTCACCTGACATATGCTTGTTCCTTGGCTCTTTTATGAAGAAAAGAATAATTCTGTGTTTTCTTCTAGTGTCTTTAGCTAAGCAAAATCTCCTGCTGTCTTGATTCTTCCACACAGTATTTTTGAGTCTGTAGTCACTTGCAGTCTGAGCTTGTTTGTGCACCTTTCCATTCAACTCAAGCATTTTACTGGTTTTATCTGTACTTCTTTGTCACCTAGGATTCCTGGTGTGTATACACTGGCTAATGCAAAATATATTTTTCTCTAAGTATGATTGCTTCTTTTGGCTAGTTCTGTGCAATGCGTGTGTCTCCCACTTTCAAACGTGCATTATTAAGGAAATAGGCTTCCTATAATCTCCAACGGTAACATTCAATATTGTATTTAGTCTTAAACACTGACCTTAAACAGCCAACAAGATTTCAGAGAAATGTGTTTGCTAAAAGTCTCACATGATGAGGAGGCATGCGGATCTTTAAAAACTGTGTACTATTTGTGAACCAGGTGGAGTAGCCTGAAACAGCTGGGGCTAGAAATCCAGGAAGGTCTCTTCTCAAGTCAATTTATATTGTGAAGTAAATGGAACAAAGAGCACTTAGAAATTCAAGCTACTGTTATTTGATAGTCAGGTTTATTTCAGGAGGCAATCATAAAATTTTAGCTTAGCTAATCCAGATCATTTTTTGGAGTTGTCCTGGGCAAAATTTTCACCGCTATAAAGTTTACAGCTTTATAAAATAAGGCTGCATTCTGTTCTGTCTCCAGATTAAATTGGGGAACAGTTCTGGAAACAGTAAACTGAACTGTTTTGATGTTTTTTCAGGAAAATTCTACTAAAAAGACTTTTTTTTTTTTTAAGATCCACAGATTATTTCTATGAAATATGTTGACCACTGAATTATCTTTTCTTTGGAAGTCCTTACAAATTTAGTAAGGGGAATCAGGAAAACCTTTACACCACACTAGCATATACTTTGATAAAATTCTGTGAGGTCTGTCACTAATTGTTAGCAATGCTACAGCAGTCTTGTAAAAAGCCTTTATTTTCTTCCACTTAAGATTACACCCTTAATATTCTGAATGTTGCTGCCTAGTCTCAATATTAGCTAAATATTGATCGATTGTCTTCTTCTGTGTTTGTGAAAAATGTGCGACTTCTTCAAATAAAAAGACATATTCAATTGCCTTATTTTCATAGAACCATAAATTTATTTGGATTGGAAGGGAACTTTAAAGGTCTAGTCTAGGCCTTCTGCAGTGAGCAAGGACACCTTCAACTGGATCAGGTTGCTCAGAGCCCCACCCAGCCTGACCTTGAATGTTTCCTGGGACAGGGCATCTACAACCCCTCTGGGCAACCTCTTCTGCCTTAGTTAAATCAGAAATATATGTTCCTAGGACACTGAGCAACCATCCAAAAACAAAAATCCACAGGAGTGCAGGTCTTCTGCAGCAATAGGTAGTTTGGGAGGATGGTACCTGACTGCTCTATCATTGTCGTCTTTTACTTTTGTCTTTTCTTTCCACCAATATAGTCTGCCGTGTGTCAGTCAGCTTCCTCTAGCCACGTGACATTGTCATTGCTATATCCTGTTACATTTCCCCTAAGTTCATTCTCACAAAATAGGAGCAGAGAATGATAAGAAAAAAATCTAATCACCTATAAAATGTGGATTTGGTAACATATTGAAGGAGATTAAATTACATGGTCCCCACATTAATTTGATGGAGTTGAATTTGAGGGCTGAGATGGCACCTTCTCATCTGTTGCATAGCTCTTCTAGATCAGATGAGAAATCCTGAAACTATAACAGCCCTAGAGCCAGCAAGTGGAGATATGCTGCCTGACTTACTTCTTGCTTGCAGGCTGTTGAGGTCAGTCAAGGGAGGTGTCTGGCTACAGGATGTCAAGGCAAACTGGGTCTCCCTTGTGGGCACCTTCCTGCCTCTGCCAGGCCCCTGGTGTGAGGGATAGGGCAGAGCCCTGAGAACCAAGGGATGGAAATATAAGCTGTTAGCCAAACCATTTTTAGCAAAAGTGTTCAGTTTGCTCAATGGCTATTGAAACGGATAATACTGAGGCTTTGGGAAGCTTATAGTGAAAAAGCATTGGCCTGGCTTTCAGTCTGGCAGCCTGTTCATGCTGCAGCCAGCTGCGCTGTGGGTGAAATGCACAATTACAAACAAAACAAGGGCAGGCATGCGGTGTCCAGGCCAACATACTCCCAGGAATTCTATGGGCAGCAGCCCTCTTCACAGCACAGTCCTGTTCTGTTCATCATTTCTACCACCCTTTCCCTCAGCTTCCAGTTAAAGACTAGTGGAAACAGGGATGTGGATCCCAGTGGCGGCATTAGGATTGCAGAGGCAGCATGCACATTTGTATTCCATGATTCTAGGTGCTTAAATCGCAACCTAGCCCTTACATTTGATTACTCCTTATGCGGAAGTATGCATTATATTCTTCTGCCTACTTTCTTTCAGCACTAGTGCAATGAGCAAAACCCAAAAGCCTATTGACTAAATTTTGTTTAAAAAAAAGAAAGCCAAAATAAAAAAAATTGAGTTAGTGCTGAGGCATTGTCTTTATAGTTAATAAAACTTTTCTGTACCAAGTGCCTAGGTTTTACGTACTTGAGTCCTCCGTAATCTTTTGTGTTTATAAAAAAGGAGTACAGTGCCAAATAATTTAACCTTTGGTTTTAATTTTAAAATAGCTTGATTAAAAAAAAGTTTTAATATCTTAATAGTAAGGGTTGATTTTTTTTTTTTACTAGCTGATGCCAAATAATAATGTAATTGCTTAGGTGTCATAAAAAAAAAAATAAATTGCGGCTAATTTCAACTTTGTATAGTGGGAATAATTTCACTTGGGGGGCATAACTCTACCATTTCACTCAATCAGACTCAAACAGACAAAGTCATTCATAATTTCTGAAGGGAAAATAAGCTTCTGCTCCAACAACACAGAGGGCTTCATCTCCAGAATGATCTGCCAGGGCATGAAATATGTTTCATTTAAATCTTAAACCTTGTTCACAACCAAGTAAAATCTGTAACAAGAGTTCTCCTTTCTGATTTCTTCAGGTTTCTTTTCCTCTTCAGTGGGATTTAAATATCTGCTAGGAAACAACAAATTGTATCTTTGTGGCCCATCAAGAGCTGAGATCTTAGAAAATACAGTTGATGCATGTGCACCTACATGTGATTTTGTGTATACCTGCATATGTGTGGTTGTAATGACACAACTGAGGCTGCATTAATATGTAAGACCCTCTTTGTTAGTTCTTTGCCAAGCTCTGTCAAGGCCACGTTTACCTTGTACAAAGGGATATCTTAGCTAAGGTGATTCAGTTATTCTTAATGAGGACGCCTGTGTCAGTCTGTCCGTCAGAAAACATCCCAGAAGCCTTTTGAGTGAGAAGTGCCAGACTCAATGCTGATGTGCAAAGCAACTAGAATTTGACCATTTTTCTGCAGCCTCTGAACAGCCTGCAGCACTGCAGCCTGCTTGCTGGAAATTCAGAGACCCGTGCAATTTCACCAGCAGCTCTAATGAGGGGAGGATTGTGTTTAATCTCCTTGGATTTTATTCCTCATCCCTCCTGGTGATCATCAAGGGGTCCAGGTAGTTTTGATCGCCTGGCGTTGGATTTGCCACTATTCCTTCTCCTCTCTACCTGCTGGTTCTCATGGATTTCCATTGAGCATCCCTGGAGAAAACATTTGCTGTTATTGGTGAACAAAACAGATGATGGATCTGGTTGCAGAAACCTCCTCAGCCAGTTCCTAGCTTGTTGATTTGTTTCAAGATCTAGTCCTTTAAAAATTCATTCCTCAATATCCTTGTGCCATTCTTGTGGCAAACAGCAGCACTGGAAGACTGGAGCCTGCTTTTTTTCTTGCCAAAAAAGCTATGCTGAGCCTCACCTCATTTTTCATTTTAAATGACACAGTCATTGGAAGCCCAGGAGAAGCATAAACTCCTTGAGGAGATGTATAAGAAATAATTTATTTTTTTAAGTTAAACTTGGCAGTGAAGGTTCAGAAAGGCCTTAAGCTGCCTTATAAAAACCCATCTCTTCTACAGAAAATGATGACAAGGGACTCACTTTTTAAAAGGTCAGATCTTTGGAATGAAAGATGCAGTATTGTGTGGGATAGAGAGCCATGCCATCCAGGAGCCACTGGGATTAATGTGTTCTACCTCGTGAATCATTATAATCATGTTTAGTGTAAATGGTAAATATTTTTTCTCCTTAGAGTTTGTGCCACAACTGGATATAAGCTTTTCACATGGGGAATACAGCGTCAGTGTAGGAATTTAAAGAGTTTAAAGGTTTCTGACAACTGTCAGTTCAGAAATCTGTGACAAGAGACATAAAAACAGTGATGATAAATCCACAGTAAGGGACAGCTTAGCTTTTTTATCTTGAAATGTTTACATTTATTTTTTGTTTGATATAAACTTATACAATTTTATACATAAACAAGAATAAACTATTGTGAAATAAAATAATTGTGCTGAAATTCAGAATTCATTTTTCTTCCTTAGAAAAATTTTAAAAATTAAGAATGTAAGGGTATTGAACATTCCTCTGACTTCTGTTGCTATTAGTCCTGTAAATGGTAACCTTAAAAAAGTCTGCTTTTGACAGGAGCATAGACCTCTTGACAAGAAGACCAGAAATGTGATAATTCTGGTGTTTTTCAAGCGAATCAAGTGCAACCTACAGCCTATCTGAATTCTAATGAAAGCGTGAATGCACATAACTATATTACCTTTTCTCTACAGCATGATGCTTGAAAACTGTGCCAATAGAAAGCTACAGCCTAAAAGTTCAATTAATATATGCATGCTTAAGTGCTGCTCCATGAAGTTCTACAGTTTGCAGAGTTGCCAACTCTCACTAAGAAACTGTCATGATGTGTAATACCATTATTAAAATATCAGCTTTCTGAGAACCTGGATTTTTTCAGAAATAAATGAATGAGCTTTCTGTTGTGGACAAGAATTGAGAGGTAAGAGTCCAAAAGTCTCAGCATTCAGGGAACTGACTGAATATATTTCTGCTACCATATCAGCTATCCATGTTGCCCTCAACACCAACATTTTGAGGACTACTTTGAGGATCTAGCAATTGATTTCTTTGTCCAAAATAAGGGAGTCTTAATTCAGTATTAGTGCTTGCCTTATTTTTTTTCATATCCATAAAACTTGCCATGCATTTTCTTTAGTAAGCGATACATTTTTGTGCAGCTGATGTCACACATAACCCAGCACCTGAGTTCTGCATTGCAGGGACAACCTATGTGTATGTCATAGTCCACTGAAATCTGCCCTATGCCAAAAGGGAGTCTTGATGAAGTTCTAATGAATCCAGGTGTCAGAATAGGTGTGACTGTAGATTAATTACAAACACTGTTTGGGTATATGCTGAAAGGTCTCAGAATGACTGGGTTTCTTTGTTGTGTTTGTGAAATTGAGCTCGGCAAGCTCTTCTGCAAATTCTCCCCACTGAATTGGGCTTTCTCTTCTCCTTTCTTCTGTGTTCTGTTGTCTAGAGAAGCCTTTCACTTGTGCATCGTGTTCTTGTAGGCTATTTACATTTTTAAAATTCAAGTACAGTTTTGAATTTTGTACCTTTGAATTTCTTGATATGGTTGGAGATAGGACCTGTAAGTAAAGCTCTCCTCCATCACGTAAAGATGCTGTCCTAGGGCCAGATTAACTGCTGGAATTTGTTGCTGACCCAAAGGCTTCTATATGGTGCGAGTGGCCTTATGAGATCATTTGCTAACTACAAACTACTTGACAGAAAGCAAGCTAGTGATCAGGAACTGCTTACTGTAAGATGTCTTTTCACTGCTGGAATAGAAGAGAATGAATGTAAATGAGAACTCTGATAGGAATATTTATGGGTAGATTCAATGATTGCTCTTTTTTTCATACAGCATTAATCACCTTCTACCATTCATGTAACCTACTAAAAAATGTAGGCATAGAGTTTACTCACTTCATATCTCATGTGTGTAGTGTTACTAAATGGAGTGCTAACTTCAGGCTCTTCTGAAGTAAGTGATTTATACTAAATTTCTGTCTGTGCATTATTACTGAGGGAAATAATACTTTTCATAATATTTTTTTAAAAAGGTAAGGGGATGTAGTACCTGGATCAGTACCTGATTAACTAACTACCTGTGAGGTTAACGCCATGTGCAAAACAAAGCTAGCTCTTCCCTTAGCCCCACTACATTACCTTACACAGCCCACTGCTAGGCATAACACCATAATTCTCTGACAGTGTAGCTGGCATTTCAGACATGTCTTTAGGAATGCCTAATATTTAATGATGAGAACCCACAAAAGCATATCTAATGCTCTTCAGGACCAGAAGGTATGATCCTAATATGGTGAAAAAGACACAGCTGAACAGAGCGCTCGTGTGCCTGAATGCTTTTCCTGGATTAGGTTTTAACTCCTCACATGTACTTGAAATTCATAATCCAAGAGTGCTCACAAATGCAAAGCGAGATTTTGACCCAGTTACTCAAACTTGTGCAAAGTTGCTCATGTGGGTAACTGGCCTGAAGTTGAGATCATTGCATGAGAGCCTATTATGATAGCATTTATTCATGAAAACGTGCAATTAAATCTCAGCAGAACTGCTAGTTTAAGTGTCTCTCTTGAAAAGAGAAGCTTTCTTTGCTGTAATAAGTTTTAAAATTACAATTCTTTGATCGGATACAAATAGCCCAGAGAATAATGTTTTGGTCATGATGTCCCTTGGTATATTTTATCTAAATTCTTGATCAAGATACCAAAACTGGTAAAGAAACTGTCCCAGGAGCTCCTTCAGATTAATAATGAATCTACTTTATTCTGGGGAGAAAAACTGCAAGGAGTACAGAAGTTGAATTTCCATACAGAGCAGACTACATCTGTAAAGTTCAGTCATTTACACTCCCCCATTATATGCTCTCTAAGCCATGATTTAATGAGCTCTCTTTAACTGGGAACACAACAATCGTCATACGGAAGTTCTCTGATGCCCCTTGGAAAAGAATGTTTCATATTCTTTCGAATAAGTCAAAATGAAAGAAATCTGCATATCCTTTGTTCTTTTAAGTCCTGTAAGGCTTTTACCAAAAAAAAAAAAAAAAGAAACCATAAATTAACATTCTTGTGAAGCAATGTGATTTCTGGGCTGCGTGAATAATCTAAGTTGTGGTAAACAATTAATATATGTGTCCAACAGATCACTCTTACAAGAAGTAGCCAGAGCTGGAAAAAAAGAAGGCTTAAAAGCTCAGGCTTGTTGATTTTTTTTTTTCCAGGTTTGTTTAAAACTATAGATAGGCAATGAGCAATGAAGGAAGTTTGTTTAAGTGGTTAAGTTTATATGTAGAATTATGCAGTGCCTGTAGTTCGTTGGGGTGAAAGGGCAATGGGAATAATTTCCCTTTGTTAAAATCATATAAACTACATATTTCAGTAGTGTAATATTAAAAGTCATTACATATGATTTACCAGGAAATGGGAAAAAAAGCTGAGGATTTCTTACATATGTGGCAAGAAACAACTTTTTCTTCTCTTTCTGTTTTGTTTGGTTTGGCTTTTTTTAAGGACATATGGTAGATGGAAGAACCTGAGAATATTATGAATAGTTCTTTAATAGGCAGTTCAGGTATGCCTTTGGATGTTTGTTTCTTGATTCTTCAATTTATTGTAACTAGTTCCTGTCTTTTTTTTTTTTGTATTTTGTATACACAGTCAAAAGTAACAGAATAGAATTCTGTAGAAAGAGTGAAAAACTCAGTTTGGACGGAGGTATAAATTTTCCCTTTTTTCCCTTCAGGGATAAACACAGTGATGCCTCCAATTTTGTAATATTTATGTAAACTTTGAAAGGATGCTGTTCACGTTTCCTCAGACTATTGCAACCTACTTATTCAGATATACCAACTCTGTTTAATTAATAAGCTTACAAAGTTCCTTCCAAACTTCACTGCTAAACACACTCAGATCTCTCCTTTTTTTTAACTAAGCTAAAAACTGGAGGGAACTGCCTTTCTTAAGAAGAAACAGAAACCATCAGCCTTTTTATATATCTGTCTCTTTACATACCAACGTAAGTGAATATGTGTCTGTACATGTGAGAGATTTTTTTCTTCTTGGAAGGTAAAGATATATATGCATCTTCAGGGTAAGAAATTGCTGTCTTCAAAGGGGAATGGGCAGTGTTTTATTAATGATCTTTTACTGAATATAGGAAGTACATCTGTGGTGGGGGTGGATGGGGTCTTAGCTTTCTCCCTAGAGCCAGATGCTAAATATACAGCATAGGCTGCCAAGCCAGCATCCTACAGAAGGCTGAGAAAGAGGACAGTGAAGGGATTGTTTTGTGATGGTTAAAAGCAGCCTTTCTAGAAAAACAGACATCCCATGTGGCTTCATGACAGCAGAAGAATAGACTTGTGGCCCAGTGGCTCCATCAGCTTCCATGCTGGGAATAAACGTTGCACCACATGGAAAGCAATTTCCCAAAGGCGTGCTGTGCATTGGAGCCACCTCAGACTGTCTCTCCCAGGTCTGCTGCTGCCACCTCTGACAAAGGAACAGTCACAGTCTGTGGGGAGAAATATTGAATAGTATATTCTGGTGGGGTAGCCTTGGCTAAGGGCCAAACGCCCACCTAGCTGCTCACTTGCTCACCCTCCTCTGTAGGGTGGGGGAGAGAAAAGACTCATGGGATGAGATAAAGGCAGGGACCTCATGTGCCAGTTACTGTGATGGGCAAAAGAGAATTGTCTTGCAGAAATGGGATTTTATTGCTATTTTAAATGGATTTGGGTATTGAGAAATAGAAAGACAGGCATTAAAACAGCATCTTTCTTTTCCACTCCCCTGTCCTATGCTCAGCTGTGGGGCCACTGGAGGTGGCTGTGTTTGGCTCCAAGCAGCCCCAGGCTCTCCTTCCAGAGATCCCTGCAGACCCCCACCAGCACCTGGGCAGCTGCACCCAGTAAGCATGCAGAGCAAGAGAAAAAGCATTAACAGGGATTCCCAAACCAAACATAAGCAGATATGTGAACAGCAGTGCATTGCATAGAAGCAGAAACCATGTTAAAATAAATCCCTGAATGGTGCATGAAGTTAACATTAATAGTAATACTACATGGCACATGATGCATTTTCCTCTGTGGTGGTGCAGCCCACTGGGCCATAGAATCATAGAATCATAGAATCACAATGGTTGGAAAGGACGTCTAGGATCATCAAGTCCAACCTTCATCCGAACATCTCTCTAACCACTAGACCATAGCCTCAAGTGCTACATCTACTCGTTTTTTAAACGCCTCCAGGGATGGTGACTCCACCACTTCCCTGGGCAGTCTGTTCCAGTGCCCGACCACTCTCTCAGTAAAGAATTTCTTCCTAATATCTAATCTAAACCTCCCCCGATGCAACTTGAGGCCATTTCCTTTCGTTCTATCATAAGTAATTTGGGAGAAGAGATGACATTTTGCGATGTCAGGACCAGCCAACATTGTGCTCTTGTTTTGGCTATAAATGCAGTGAGTCTCCACATCTGGTACTTTTTTTGTCCTGGTCACACTACAGTACCCAGACAGTAATTGTTGGGACAATTAGGCACTTCCTAACCATATCCAAAACTCCTGCCACCTGACAGCAAGTTAGGATGATCAGGTGTTCCCTAAACACACCTGAAACTCCTGTTGCTTGGGAAACTCCTGCTGCCTGGATGGTAGCCCGCTCTGCAAGGAGCCAGAAATATCTGAAAAAATTGTGGCCAAATACAGAAAAGAACAATGACCAAAGTCAATCACCTTGCAAATATAAATACTGATCCTAAAAGAGATCCTAATCAAGTATGATGAGTGTGCGCAGCCCCTTGACCAGACTGGCAGTGGTTTAGTGCAGGCTCCTGAGGTGGTAAAGGTCTGAGCTGTAGCCAGGCCTTATGTGATTAACACATAAATAACAGGGGGCTTTTCCAAACTCCTTTGTCAAGGAACAAGGAAAGTTGTGGGTACAAGGAGTCTTATACCTACCTTTCCCTCACACGTGATTGACTGAGAGCTAAGCACTTTACCCCATAAAATGGACAGCCAAAGCGAGATTCCTTGGAACTCTCTGGGACTGCAGTGGACTGTGTCTCAGCATCTCCCCCTGAGCCAGGACACCTCTCAGACCAGACTCTGACTGTCCGCTGGTAAAGCCAGTGAGGGAAAGACTGTCTGCTTAAAAGGCTGACAAAGAGGAAGACCATTCATTTGCAAACACCAATGAAAGGAGACATGAGTAATTAACTATAATTGGATTTTGTAAAATAGTAAACATCATTAGGTACCAAAATTTACTATAATCTGCAGAGAAGGAAGCATCTTAGCCATTAATCATAGGTTAATCTCTGTATCTTTACGTAGCTCTGTGTATATATTTTCTTAGAGAACTTTGCTGAATCTTTATCTAAATCACTGTACAGATTATAACAGATTATTGATTATTGACTGGTTAAGCATTGCTAAATAATCATATAGCCTGATCTTATGATTTATCATAATAGTGTTAATGAATTTTAAATTCCTACTACTTTAAATATATATAGGACGTATAAAGGCATATTAAATCAATACCACCGAAATCCTTGTATTGAACTTCTCTTAGTCATAAACCATTGACCAAGTCTGGGACTAAGATTGAATCTAGCCACACCTAGATTCCTCTCTGAGAAGTTTAGAGAGCAAGGGGGTACATACAGAACCTTGTGACTCCACGAGAGGGCCTCCCTTACCCCTTTCATCCCTATTTTCTGTGTAAAATCATTCCACCCAACCCCATGTCTATTTACCTTTATATATTTCTCCCACATAATAGAGTAATAGAATGAATAAGTAATCGAGTGAACCTTGACATCAAACTTTAAGTCATGCTTTTATAAATTCATATTAAAAACCACTTTTGCCAACATCTTTGTTGGTGACTCTTTAAGCAACCTAAGAGACCCCTCTGCAACACCCTCATTAAAAAGATTAAAATAGAAAATAAAACATATTGATGATACAGAATGTGATGTCATGGATGCCAATAATTGTGCCTCATCTAATATGGCCAATGAGATAATATGAAAAATGTTGCTTGATACACCTACTAAGTCAAATATTTGGGAATAATGACTTCTCTTACAATTAAAAAGGGAAAAATTGAAGCTCTTCAGACTGCCTGAAATCTGAAGTGATACAGAGTGCTTATTAATGTAAAGCAAAGGCTTAATAATCTGTTGAGAGGGAAAAAAGGCACATAGTAAAGAAAATTAGCTAAAAGAACCTTTATGAAAAGGGCAGTGGAACTGGTAAAAAGATTCTGGCTTATTTCCTCAGGAGAGCTCATCTGAAAGCCATTTGTCAAATAAGAACTGAAAAGAGATGTGATAAGAGATCCTAGATCTATTAAATCTGTCTTTTAGGATTTCTATACCTATTGTGTCATATCACCTCACAATACAGAGTGAATAAAATCGTATTTTAAAATGTGAAACTGCCATTTATATCAAAAGATGCAATTGCATCAGAGGAGGCAATCTCAAATGGAGACTGAAAATACTTAAGGTTTAATAAAACTTTCAGTAAGTTTGCTAGAATTTTAAAGACAGGAAGGCCTTTGAAAAGCCTGTGGAAGTGACAGTCCCTGATCAGTTGGTTTGTTTTCAAACCTAGAGCTGCAGCTTTCAAGATGGATAAAAAACATAACAGGTACTATTTGCCATTGCAACACACTTTTTCTTGAAAGAAAAATGCATGTTTGGAGTGGGTGAATTTTGAAAGCCCTGATGCCCCACTAAATCATATTTACTTGCTTGCATAATTGTAGTTTTTATGACACCATTATTCTATTACTGCAATTATGTTATGCAGTGTTTCACCACTGAAAAAATGAAATGTTTTTCAGCTGTTGTATGTATATATATATATATATACACATACACATATATATCTTTCCAATCCCTATCTCACAACAAAGTTTGCAATTCATGAATCAGTGGCCAACCAGAAACCATGCCAGAAGCCCCAGTTGGAAATTGAAAAAAATTGTTCCATTGTCAGAATGAAGATTTTAATTTCTAATCAATTGTTTTTTATGGATATAGATGTATGTATAGCCGTGAATCTTATTGTCACATTTTCCTTTAAGAGTTATTAAAATGTACACTGCCTGAAGGAATAAAGATTAATGTGCGGTCTGCTACTGAAAATGAGCCAGCCTGTATCGTAAGGGTGGAAGATTCAGATAACCTGTTATCTATGATGAATGGAGTCTGCCCATGCTGCTCACAAAGGTACTTGTTTTGTCATCATGACTCATAAAAGGACTTTGACTACGTTGAGTGGCTATTGTTCCTTGTTTGAGCTATTTTGAATGATACGAATTCTGCTTGATCTTAAAGCACAGAAAAATATCTGCCTTGTATTTATTCCAAGAAATAGCATTGTGTGTCAAGATAGATCACAGGAAACATTGGCTCATTTTGTGGCTTATTCATAAATACCGTGACCTTCAGAAAAATCACTTAATCTACCTTCTAACTCTATTGCCCATTTTATAAATAGTAATTCTCAATTTTAAGTGCATTTTTGAGAACATAATCTATCAGTGGTTTCAAAAAAGGTGAGCTATGATGATGATAAGGGACAGAAAAATGGCAAAGTAAATGCTGTTTAGCTTCCTGTTCTTGCTGGGTCATTTTCTGTAGCTATAGAGGCACTACCTGGAATATTAAACAAGTATAACTTAGTGCAAGGAAATGTTGTGGGCTTGGCATAGGAATCACCAGGCCAGAGTCTACCATCTATGACTCAACAGAAAATCACACTAGATTATCCTAACAGTGTCCTTCAGTTTGAAATTTAGTTGATGTTAGCAGTCTTAACAGAAAACACTGAGCAAAAGACCTGTTAATAGGTGACACAAGATTATATTCCATACAGTTCTTCTTACATATTTTCTTCTTGCATATTTTCTCCTGTTCTCCTGACTACTGCCTGTATCAGTAGAGAATGAAGCACAAAACCCCATGTCATTTTTCATACACCTCTACAAAACTAAAATATTTCCCTTTGTGTATAAAT
This sequence comes from Eurystomus gularis, assembly GCA_013400335.1. Taxonomy (NCBI): domain Eukaryota; kingdom Metazoa; phylum Chordata; class Aves; order Coraciiformes; family Coraciidae; genus Eurystomus; species Eurystomus gularis. The sequence goes on along the minus strand of VZZY01013045.1, from coordinate 68,595 downwards.
GGCAGCATAAATGTAAACCCTCATGCCAGTCCTGTGCAGAGCTCGCTGATGCAGCCCTCGTGAAGGAGCCTCTCCTCCTGAGCTTGCAGGAGCATTGCTGTGCTACGTTGTGGGCTTGCATGTACAGCAAGCGTGGCCTCTGATGGAGGGTGATGCAGTGAATGCCACACAGAAACTGTGACCAGTAGAGGAACTGCTTATTCATGTTTCTGTATTACTGTGGTCAGGAGAGTAGCACAAGGTTGCCAGTTTGCAGTTGAGTTTGTTGAGCATAGGACAGTCCCCAGGGCCTGTGTAAGAAGAACGGGATGCAGGTCCACCACAAGACGCAGGAGGACTTGAAATCCAATCCATGCTAGTTCTAGTTGCTTAACAAAAATGATCACAAGGTGTTTAGTGTCTTGCCTTGCTGGTCATTACTTTGCCGGAAGCTCTGCTGCCAGACTGAGTCTGTGGCCATCCCTCAGGAGGTGTGACACACACTAGCATCTGCTGGTAAATTGGGTTTCGGTAACAAGGAACAGTAGTGCAAAAAACTGCTGCACAGTCCAAGTTGTGTTCCTCTTCTTACAACAGTGGGAAAGTCAAGTCAGAAGCAGGACACTTTTCCCCTTTAGTCTGCTATCTGGCCAGATATGATCTGGATCTTGCCTTTGACCATTTTACAATCTTTTAAGAGGAAAGACAAAAAAAAGGAGAATGACAATAGATTATTTTCTGGGCTTTTTAAAGCCCTGGCTAAAAAAAAAAATCAAAAAGTGTCAGTAATTATATCCAGCAAAGACTACAATTGGATTCCCAGGCTTTAAATAATATCATTGGATAGCTGACAACTACAACACATCATCAAACATTCCTTGTGCTAAGACAGGTGGAATTTTGAAGGCCCTAATATACTGTATTTGTTGTTAATGAGAAATTTACCATTCCAACAGCTTTTCTTAATTAGGAAACCCAAAGGACTTGGACCTTCTTTTAGAAAGAAAATAAAACTACAGCAATTCCTGTCACTGCATTTAAAACTCTAGCTTCAAAACATTTTAAAGAGTTGAGAAATTAGTTTAGTAGAAAAAGACATAAAATATTAATAACCTACTTTAAAAATTACCATTTACAAAGCAAGGCAGTAGGAAGGAGTTATGACACTCCTCTAACCACTTACATTGTTCTGTACTTAAAAATATTTAAGATTTCACAATAATTGGTTTGGAATCAGTCTCACTCTTGGATAGTCAGAGAGAAGAGTGAGACCATGCTAAAAGGTATGTCAAATGTACAAAAATAACAAAATGAATTGCAAGAAAAAACAGAAATGTTTTTATGTTTCAAATCGAAAGAGGAAGTAGGAACAATGCAGGCTGTCTCCACATGCAAATCAATAGAATTAATCCAGTTTGATATCCGCTGAGGAAAACTTTCTGAAAATATTTCAAAATTTTAGTCAAGATTGAGATTTTCATAAGTAACACAACTTTTCACATAATTTTTCCATCTGCATAAAAATATTTATTTGGGGTTTTTTTGGAGGGCAAGGAGAGGTAAGCCATATCAAAAGACTGTTTTTGTAAAAGGCAAAAATGTGAATTCCTTCTTCTCTCCCATTTTCCTACAGTGGGAAACACAGAATCACAGCATCACAGAATGGTAGGGGTTGGAAGGGACCTCTGGAGATCACCTAGTCCAATAGCCCTGCTAAAGCAAGCTTGCTTAGAGCAGGTTGAACAGGAACGTATCTAGGCAGGTTTTGAAAGTCTCCAGAGAAGGCGACTCCACAACTTCTCAGGGCAGCCTGTTCCAGTGCTCTGTCAACCTCAGAGTAAAGAATTTTTTCCAGATGTTGAGGTAGAACTTCCTGTGTTCCAGTTTGGGCCTGTTGTCCCTTGTCTTGTCACTGAGCACCACTGAAAAGAGACTGGCCACATCTTCTCGACACCCACCCTTCAAATATTTATAAACTTTGACAGGATCACCTCTCTGCCTTCTCTTCTCCAGGCTAAACAGCCCCAGGGCACTCAGCCTTTCCTTGATAAGATGATAGATGCTCCAGTACCCTCACCATCTTTGTAGCCCTCCATTGGACTGACTCCAGTATTTCCCTGTCTCTCTTGAACTGGGGAGCCCAGAACTGGACACATTACTCCAGATGTAGCCTCACCAGGACAGAGTAGAGGAAGAGGAGAATCTCCCTTGACCTGCAGGTTGCATTCTTCTTCATGCACCCCAGCACACCATTGTCCTTCTTGGCCACAAGGGCATACTGCTGGCTCATGGTTAACTTACTATCCACCAGGACTCCCAGGTCCTTCTCCATGGAGCTGCTTTTCAGCAGGTCAACCTCTCACTGGTACTGTTGTGGGGGTTATTCCTTCCAGGTGCAGGACTCTACATTTGTTAAATTTCACTTGGCTCCTCTCTGCCCAACTCTCTAGTCTGTGCAGGTCAGGGAAAAATAAGAAAGAGAAAAGGGAGAATCTTGTCTAGTTCAAAAAAAAGTCTTTTCCAGAAAGTGTCAAGCAAAGCAATAAATATGTTGTTTCATCTTACATTGTTAATAGAAAATAAACCTCTTTTTTTGCAAGCTGTAATAATTTCTAACCCTGTGTAGCCAAGACTGTAGTTCACAAAAGGGCAGCCAGAGGAGGAGCTGTACTGGAGATGCGAAATGGGAAACTGGCTTGAGGCATATCATTGCTGGTTTTTGAAAGCATAGAATTACTGGTAGTTCCAATTATTGGAACAATTATTCCTAATAAGAAAGATTATGTTCTTTCTAGGAACCCACGTTTAGAGTAGCGAATACTGAAATAGCAAATGCCAAACCCATTAAGAGCCAAACAGCTTCTTAAAATATTTTTTTTAATACAGACCTGCCATATTTTAAGGATCAACTTTCTACTGTAAAAGGTCAGACTCCTGAGATGCAGCTTTTCAACGGATATAAACAGATATAATTCCACTAGCATCACTGACTTACATCAGCTGACACTCGGATTTTTCTCAAACCCCTAAAGCAAGGAGGGGATCAGCACAAGTGATCCTGTTGGAGGGAACCAGAGCCCTCAAAGCCAATGTTAAATGGCGCTTAGGACTTAGCTGTCTTTCCTATGGTTGAATTTGAACAATAATAAGTGCCCACTTTGTAGTTCATGATGTGGGGTGAAAGCAGGCTTGTGGGTTTATCTTTCCCTAAAGGACACTAAAGAACTTTGAAAATATCCTTCTCGTATTGGAGGGCAGATGATTCTAAAGACAAGCAGAGTTCAAATTTCACATAAACACATAAAATGTTATGTCTATTAAATAAATGTGTAATATTAATAAATTGTAATTAGTAAGGCTTCAGGTCTGGTTCACCACTGTCTGAAATCGCTTGTTCCAGGACTGCTGTGTTGATGTTAAGGTACTTTCTATCTTTGAAAGACACCGATATATTTTATACTATGTCTGAATGGTTGAAGTGATCTGTTGGCTATATTAATAGATACGATCATTAATAATATGTTATTACATACATGAGGGTGAAAAGTGCACAAAAGGTTTTCTTACATTTACAGACATAAGAGAAATTTTTCAGGTTTTTGTCCCAAGTACTGTCTCTTCTGTTACATTACCGTAGAAAAATACCTTGACCTACCACAGCCAGATTAAATCCAGCAGTATATTAGTGCTGTAGAGGAGTACTGTATGTGTTTTGTAGCTGATAAAATCTTAGGTATTGGTACTGAGTTTAAAATAATTTTGCATTACATCAATGCTTCTACTTTCTTACATATTTGATACTCTGAATGTTCTGTGCTCAAGCCCCAGAGTCTCTAAGACCTTTCTAACTACAGTTTACTGTCTATGCCAGATGGCTGGATGAGCATCAGTTTGTTTTTATTCTTATTTAATAAAATAATATATTAGGTGCAAGTCATAAGAACTTAATAGCACAAGGGAGAAACAGATATGCTTATTTTCAATGCAGGATTTGTGATATTTCTTAAATTTTTTTCAGCTGATAAAGATTTAATGGAAAAATTCAAGATGGTGCTAATATTGCATAGAAGATAAACTCAGCACAAAATTTCTACTGAGTGGAAAAGCTTGGAAGGAAAAAACATCCTTCTCAATTGGCCTGAGAGCATTTTGGTTTTCAGAATTGCCTGCTCCTTGCTGAGGACACCATGCCTGTGCACTCTAAGTGTATAGAATGCCTTTAAAACACCACATAAACTATACTAATGTATGTTGAGTTTTTGAAACTGCACAATAATTTAGTGGCTCAGTAATTCTGATTGCTTGTTGCACCCTCATGATGCTTCTAAGGATTAGCCACCTGGGGCAATGAACTATTATTTTTATGGCACACTTGATCCATTTTCAGTTCTGTGCACACTTCTGGAGCCCTGCTTATTATTAGGCTGTACACAAAGGCTTTATACAAATAGTGTTTGCAAAATGACATCTCATTTACAGCTGCTTCTGTAAATTATTTCTATTTATGTCAATTACCACATATTTAAGTTTGGAGAAACAATCAATACAAAAAGCACCAGCATTTTCCATTTTAGGTTAAAACTGTGGAGGTTTATTTAGACGCAGACCTTCTGATAAAGGTAGTACTATGACAAAAAATAAGCCGCATAACCCAGTAAAATCAGGCCTATTGAAAAAGTATATTCATTTCTTTCATCCAGTATGAGAGAGAGAATTAATTAATTTGGGGCTATTTCAGGTACCATGAAGAGACAAGACAACTACATTGGAATTTGACAGAGCCACGAGTGGTGTGTTAACAGTCAAAGCAAGATTCTGCTAATAGAGGTTTGTGTCCACATTTTTTTTTCTCCTTTTTACACTTTTCCTCCTCATTTGCAAGTCATTATATTTCTGTAACAGCTTAGCAGCTAGGAGAGACAGAGGAAATGGCAATCCCTAAGTAGAACTAGCTGGAGGAAGAGCTGAAATTGCTTTTGGATCACTGCATACTGTAGGAGTTTGCCCTTTCAGATTCTTTAGCCTTCTATTATTAAGTCTTCCTTATGTGAATATTGCCAATAAAGGCAAGAAGTACAAGTACCACCTTTTGGAGAATGTGGCAGAACATCCAAAGGGCAATCCAGCTCTGCCCATTAAGTAAAGTCCTAAACTAGCCATCCTCGTATTATGCTACTTGCTATAGAGAAATGTAAGCTAAACCCACCAGAAGGACTAATAAATACAGCCAAATGAGAATTATTTGGGCCTCTTCATATCTGTGTAAGATTATTTCACTGTTGTTATGCACCATGTGGCTGAGGAATAGACCTTTGGCTGAGGGGATACTGAATCGTGCCCTGAGGTGGCCAGTCCCTGGTTGGCAGGATGAGTGGAAGGATTTGAGCAGGTTCCTAGGGTAGTTATCACCTCCCATAACCTGGGACTTTACACCTGAACAGGCAAGCAACCCTGGCAAACTGACATGCCATCTGATAGAAGGGTGCCTTGCCTACCCAATAAAAACCAGCAGTTGCTAGCACTGTACCGGGTCCTGGTCTGTGCCTATTGAACCACAGTTCAGTAGTGTCAGAGGACTGTGGTTGAGGCAGGGACCCAAATCACAACTGCAGTAAATGTCCCAGTAGTGAAAAAGAAACAGTGGACAAGGAAAACAGTGGGTCCATATCATAAATTACCAAGGGAGGAGGAAGAAGAGTAAAGGTTTGATCAAGAAGCTGGTCCTCTAACAAAGAAATTAGAGGAAGGAGTGAGAGAATTCAGATAGGAAGCAGAAACTACCTATTTTTTTCTACTACCTGAACCCCACCAAAACTCGAGACATGTGGAAAGATGATGGCTGCCAGCCAGGTGAGCAGATTGCTTCCTGGTTGCTCCAGTGTTGGGATAACAGGGCTGACATTCAGCAACTGAAAGGTAAGGAAGCCCAACAGCTGTGATCCTGTGCTAGAAATTGGGGAATTGAGAGAGGAATTGGAAAAGAGGCAGCAATTTGCAGTCTCTGGAGACGAGTCCTCTCAAGTGTGAGGGCAAGGCATGTTTTCAAGGAAGATCTTGTGGACTCCTAGGAAAGTAGGCTACCACAGATTAAAGCATCCAGTACCTGAGAGAATTAGCAATGCTGGAAGAAATCTAGAGCGATCTAGACAACGATGATGTCTCCAAAGATCCAGAGAATGTCCTGTGCACATGGGCCATGTGAAGGAAGGTGATTCAAAGTGCCCCAGCACCATATTCTAACAGCTTGTCTGTGATGTATTGCCTGGATATGGATGCACCAACTGTGGAGCAAAACTGAAGAAAATCTCTGTACTTCCACATCTCTACAGGCCAGCACTTTGGCTGTCAGGGGCACTCCAAGATATCAGTCCTCTTCTGTTCCAGTCAGAGAAAAAGGGAGCCCCAGACACATGCTGTGTGGCACTCTGGTTCTTCCAGTGTGAGCAGAGAGAGGACATGATGGATATGAGACAGTGAATCCACCTTCAAGTTGGAAGCCTGTGTATGTGAACTGAGAGGGAAGACAGCTGTTAAGAATCAGCCACCCAAGAAGAAACCTGTCAGCTTAGGTTGCTGTAGAGACACAAGGCGGCAATCAACGATCTCCCAGACATAGAAATGAGATAACCTCCCTTGACCGTTGTGAGTGGACTTCCGTTCTGGCACTGCAAGGGCTGGACAGCAAATACTCTTGACCAGGAACAAGAATAGAGGGTCCCTGCCTTGAGCCAGGAGGAGTAAAGGGATGGCTGGGCATACTGGATTGAGTGGATTCAGTGGCACATCAGAAGGATAGGCTTTGGTAGACACTGGTGCACGCTGTATGCTGGTGCCATCAGGGTATAGGGGCACATCACTCCAGATCTCTGGAGTGATGGGGGGCAAGAATTGTCTGTATTGGAGGCCGAGGTGAGCTTAACAGGGGAAAAGTGGGAAAAGCACCTTATTGTGACTGGCCCAGAGGCCCCTTATGTCCTTGGTATAGACTACCTCAGGAAAGTATACTTCAAGAACCCAAATGGGTACTGATGAACTTTTGATGTAGCCACTGTGAACACAGAGAAGTTAGTTACTTGAGGGGTAAGAAGCCAGCGGTACATTTTTCAAAAGCGTGCAAGTTGTGTAGAAACCCAGAATATTCTCCTCTTCTTCCCTAAGCCTCAAAAGGAATCTGTGGCCAAATTTTCACATGTATTTAGGCCTTTGACAAGACAAGCCTAGAGAAATTTCAAGAAGTCAACCTAGGTGGCCCACCTATGGCTGAAAATTGAGCTGGGCCCCTGAGGCCATTTTGTGCATGCTTGAATATCTCTGAAAATCCAGCCATGGGACATTTTGTAGCTTGTCTTTCACCAACTCACAACGAAACCTAAGCTGCTAAGAGTCAAAAATCCTTTTTCTGAAATGAGGAATTTAAGAAAATAAATCATATGCATACTTCTGGAAATCGTACCTTATGCATGTAGGGCTATGATGGATGGCAGGATAGGGGTGCAGCCACAGGCAGAAATAGCAGTGCCCACGGTCTGGAGAAGGAGCAGTACCAGGTCACAATAACCTTGGGCAGTGAGGGAGGGGACAGTGACACAGCCAGGAGTAAGTAGACTGTGGCTTGGCTGCGATTTTAATTTGGAAGTATAGAGTAAGTGTAGGGAAGACAATGGTGGGGAGCAGGGCAGCACTGATGGTGAAGAGGAAGGAGCAGAAGGAGGAAGGAGGTGCAGGAGATGGTGAGTATCTTGAGGAGGGACTAGCAAGGGGTGAGAAGGTGAAGTGCCAGCAACCCTGGCAGCAAGATTAATGGGCTGAATAACCTTGTAACAGGCCAAGGTTTGGAGCGGATATGAGAGGCCACAAGCAGGTTTGATACCAGATGACAAATAAAGCAATAGAAAGAGGAAGAGGGAAAGGGGAAAAGAGAGTGAAGGGGACAAACATAATGTCAAAAAGAAAAGCAGTGAAAAAAGGTGGGAAACATGGTGGTGAATAAGGGAATGGTGAAGGAAGAATCAAAGCCTTGAGACTAATGCGGGTAAGGGAGGTGGTGGTGGCAAATGGGACAGTGAAGAAAGGAGGTAGTGAGGGTGTCATGGGAGATCCGTAAATGCAGCAGCTGAGAAAATCAGCACTCATCATGGGCAGGTGGTATAAGAACATGAGGAGTGGGGTGGGAGGGGAGGCCCTGCAGGTACAGAGTGAGTTGTTTGGCAAGGAAGGATAAAAACAAGACAGATTATATCCTGAGCAGGCAGGAAGGTCAGGTGGCCAGGGAGCTTATAAAAACAAGAAGCTAATGTAGTGTTGATAAGGGATTGTGAGAGCCCCCACAGCCTGGGAGGGGCTGGCATACCGCAGATAGTATAGACAAGCAATGTGATTTGAACAGGAGCCAAGATGAGCTGTGAGGAGTGCTGGTGAGGCTGTAGGGCTAAAATCAAGAAAGGAGCCTGAGAGAAAGTAGCAGGAGTAGGCAGGGCATGATGGAGCTGGGAGAGGCAGACGGCCTCACGTTACACTGGGGAGGTTTAGACTGGACATGAGGAGGGACTCACAGAAAGGGTTATTAAGCACTGGAACAGGCTGCCCAGGGAAGTGGTGGAGTCACCATCCCTGGAGATATTGAAAAGATATGCAGATGTGGTGCTTAGTGACATGGTTTAGTGGTGGACTTGGCTGTGCTAGGTTAACAGCTGGACTCAATGATCTTAAAGGTCTTTTCCAACATAAACAATTCTATGATTCTATGAAGCAGGCAGTGATGGAGGCTTCAAGAGCTGGACTATCAGAAGAGAAAGCCAGAGCAGGAGGCAAAGTGGCAGATAAGGAGAGATCCAAGTGATGGTCAGGGTGAGGCTGTTGAGGAGAAACCTGCTGGGCAGGAACTAAACCCAGCTACAAGTAGACATGGTGACAGCATATAGGCAATGGGCTGGGAGGATTGAGGTGCTCTGATAAGTACAGCAGACAGACCACTAAGGAAGGGGGACAGCAAAAGCAGGTCATAAATGAAGTTCAAGAAGGCTGCAGAGAGGAGATGTGTCCATGGCTGCCAGAAGAACTAGTAGTAGAAAAAAGCAACAGAGAAAAACAGCTGGAAACTGGAGAGGAGAAGTCAGTGAACAGGAGTAAGAGAGGGGAGCTCTAGACTGTCAGCTGCATGGGAAAGGGAGCAGCAGCGTGGGGATGGCTGGCTAACAGGTCTGCAAGGGAAGGGAAGAGCAGTAACGGCAATACAGCAAGCAGTAATATGGAGAGGCTTGGCTGTGTTTGGTTGATGGACCAGTAAGTGAGCACTCTGAAGAAGCAGAGCTGTGAAAAGATAAGCTGGAGCTGCAAATCAGATATATGATGGTGCATCAGCAGAGATCAAAGGGAGGCTGTAGCTGAGGCAGGGACCAGGGATAGCAAAGGGAGGCAGAGGAAACAAAGCTCTGAGAGGAGGTGAAAGAAGGAGATAGAGAGATTGGGACAAAAGGGTAAAAAACCAACAGTGCAGAAGTGGTCATTTTGGCATCCGGAATAGGTGGAAACAAGCATAAGAGTGAGGAGAAATGGCTCTGACCAGCAGCACAATCAACAATAAATAAGGCAAGAGAGCAGGCTGTGAACGTGGCTGTAGGGAGAGGCAGTAAGAGCAGGCAGGAGTGATGACTGAGGCAAGACTATCTGGTAATGACAAGGCTGTGAAGCAAGTCAGAGAGAAATTGGAGAGAAAATGATGTGATGCAGAAAGGTGCAATAGAGGTAGCAAAGGGGCCCTAACAAAAAGCTGGCTAACAGGACAGCAACACTGGCTCAGCCAGGAGAGGTCGAGAGGATAACAAAAACACAGACAATCTGAAGGAGAGCGAAATGACAGATTTCCAGAAGACACAATAGAAAGTCCTTTTGGACTGGGAGCACTGCCAGAGAGAAGTGGAAATGACTGGTGGCCAGGCTAATGGAATGCAAGCTGGTGTGGCCTGGCAGCAACCACCTCCCCTGCTATGCTTGCAGGGTAGAAAATAAGGCAGAAAATGAAGCACGATCAGGTAACAGAAACATTGTGCAAGTGAATCAATAAGCACAGAGCCATGGCAGAAGTAGATGAGTAGTTATGTAAGAAAGGAGGGTATGAGGGCAAGTGGTATATAAAAAGGCAAATAGATCCAGCCATTCTGAAAGGGAATGAGAGGAGTGCATGGTGATTAAAAGTAAGAGTGAGGACAATTATGGGCCTCTAAAGGACAGCTGTTTTGCCAGGAAATTCTACTCAGTCTGGCTGGGATGGAGTTAACATTCTCCATAGCAGACCATATTTTGGATTTGTGACTAAACCAGGATTGACAACACACCATTGGCTACTGCTGAGCAGTGCTTGCACAGCTTCAAGGTTTTATTGTTTCTCACTCTGCCTCCCCCCACCCCTCTATTGGGGGATGGAAAAAAGACTGAGAGGCGACACAGCCAGAACAGTTGACCTGAAGGGTCAATGACAAGGGGCAATGGCCACAAACTGATAAACAGGACGTTCAACCTATATGTAAGGAAACGCTTCTTTACTGTAAGGGTAACAGAGCACTGGAACAGGCTGCCCAGAGAGGTTGTGGAATCTCCATTTCTGGAGACATTTAAAACCTGTCTGGACATGTTCCTGAGTGATCTACTCTAGGATTCTGCTCTGGCAGGGGGTTGGACTAGATGATCTTCAGAGGTCCCTTCCAACCTCTACCACTCTGTGATTCTGTGAACTGGATAAAGAGATATCCCATATCCTACAACGTCTATCATGCTCAGCAATAAAACTGGGAAGGGGGAAGGAGGGAGGAGTGTCTTCCAAGGTAGTATCGCTTAGAGATTGGCTTGGCATGGGTCTGCTTTTGGGAGGTGGTGAGTGATTGCATTGTGGGGTTCCCCTCCCCCCACTTCCCTTGCCTATTAAACTTCACTTATTAATTGCATTAAGCTGTTCTTATCTCAAGTTTTCTAGCTTTTGTTCTTCCTGTTCTCTCCACTGCCCCACTGGGAGGGGGAATAAGCAAGCAGCCATGTGCGAGTGTTGCTGCTGGCTGGGGTCAATCCACCACAGAGTTGAATAGTGCTGCCTGGAAAGGCATTGGAGGCAGGCAGCTAAGGGAGTCAGGGAGGAGAGGCAGCTATGGGAAGCAGCAAAAGGCAGCTGCGTTAGAGCTGTAAGCCTACAGGCAAGGAAAGCTTTGAGCAGCCAGTAAGGAGGATGAGGAGGTTTGCCAGCAAATGAAGCAGCAACCACAGGCAGAAAATGTTGGTGATATGTCAAGAGAAGGCTGCAGGCTATGTGGCAATTGGAGAGGTGCATGTCTGACAGGCTGGCAGGAGGAGGGGGACAAGCAGGGCAACAAGTGGGAAAGAAAGCAGAAGAAGATCAGATGGAGAGCAAATGCAGCTTCTGGGCAACACGGAGAAAGCAAGCAGCATATGGAGCAACAAACTGAGGATGAAGTTAAGCAGCAGAGGCTTAAAGATGCACTGAGCATAGGGTGTGAATGAGGTGAAAAGCAGAGGCAGCAAACAGGCTGGTAAAGAAAGATGACTAACATGGTCCAGCATGAAAGTTAGGAGTAGTCAACAAGTCAGGTATTGAAATAAGGTAATAAGGGCAGGAGGGACCAGTGTAGACAAATGGTGATGGACAGCAAGACAAGGTTGAGAGTGTAATCCAGAAACACAGCCTTGGGAAGTCATAGGAAGCACACGTTTACAACCATAGGAAGCAAGTGGTGGCAAGAACAAGCTGGCAAAAGAGGTAGTGAGAGCAGGTAGCAAAGGGAGTTGGTGAAGGCAAGCAGCAAAAGAGCTTGTGCTCTGTGAAGAAGGGTGGCAATGGGCAGCAATATATGCTAGCGGCACGTGAATGAGTCAGTGAGGGGAGGTGGGAAGCGCAGGGGACACAGTGGCAGGAGGAAGCAGTAACTGTAGGAGAAGTTAGGTGATGAGGAAGGATGGTGACAGATAGTGAGTGAACAAGCATGAGCAGCAGATGGGAAACAGGGAGAAGTTGTGAGAGCTCTCTGCAAACAGGGCAGTGTCTGACAGGAGAAGACAAATGAAGCAGCAGGAGCAGGCAGGATGGCAAACAGAGCAATAAGTAAAGCAAGGAGATCTGAGAAAGGTCCTGGGCATTTGGGGAGTAAGTGTAAGCAGTAAGAGGAGCGGTAAGCAAAGGTATTGTGGGCAGAGAGCAAACACAGCTCCTGGGAGAAAGGGAGCAGGAAGCAGGCAGCAAATGGGGCTGGCCAGAACAGGCAGGGAATGAAAGTAGGAAGGCATATACACGGTGGGAAAGAGAGCAGCTAGGAGAAGGGAAAGCAGAGGCAAGCAGAGAGGTGTTGAGGGTGGGCAACAAGGAGAAGGATAAAGCTATGGAGAGAGGCAGTGAAGGGAATTAGGTGAGGGCAGGTGCCAGACTAGAAGTAGGGCAAGGCAGGGACTGATGAGCCAGTAAGGTAAGGTGCAAGTGATGTGATGTCGCAGAAAAGACAAGGAGAATATAAACAGGAATAGAGGACAGAAAGAGAGACTGTGATGGCGATGCTTCCGCCACTTGACTTTCTCCTGAAGGGGCAAAGACTGCACTCTTTTCCCACCTCTCCTCTCTGTGTTTTTTTTCTTAATTACTGTCTCCATAAGACACAGGATTTGAAAGCTACTGACCACAATTTTTAGCTTCTCCAAGGAACTCTGGGCTGATGATGAATACAACCAAATCCTCAAATCTTAGCACATCGGCATTTCCACCCTGCCTGTGTTAATGACCTGAGGTGCTTACTTTTTAGTTGTTGTCTCTGCCCTTTTGTGAAAGGAATTTGTTCTGGCATTTGTATGTCACAGATTGCCCCCAAACCACTGTGCCAGTGTTCTGGATTGAAGAAAGGTACAGTCCACTAAGTAGGGCTCTGGCAGGCTGGCTGGGGACAGACATTGTCTAATTTGACTATTAGGGTGTGAAAAGAGTTAAAAACTGGCTGTGAATGAAGCAGTTGGACTTGTTTTGTATTGGTCTAGCTGATTTCTTAATAGGGGACTAGGAGTAATTTATTGCTTTAGTCAGTGCTGTGTTTACTCACACATCAAGTGGGTTGTAAAAAGGATAGATGCATCATTAGCAAGGGCCATATCAAGGATTTACAAATAAGAAAAAAAATGAGGAAAAAAAAATCATTATTTGCTATTTATGTTTGCACCTGAAGTGACTCTGAGATTTTCAAATTGGTCTCATAGATCAGTTACATTCAATGACAGGTGCATATATTTCATCACAAGAGGTAATTTCAGGATTTGTCTAAAGCTGAATCACAGTAAGCAAAGATCAGCTTATCAGGCAATATCCTAAGCAGGAGCAGCGAGGAAGCAATCCAGTGGAGTTGACTCAGCCCTTTGCCCTTCTAAAGTAGATAAATTGAATTGCATGCTGTTTGCTGTGTGGCATGTTTCAAACGAAACATAGAGGAAACCAGCCCTATTGACTTTGCCCGGAAACTATGGCCCACGTTCGTATCAGCCCATCTAAGGAACCAACTCGAGTCTCCTGTTAGGGAGTTACAATGTTGGCCAAGTTACTTTCTCTGCTGGGTGGAGAAAGTGCTACAAAGTCCATCTACACTGAGTACAGCAACTGCCTCTTTTGACCATGTTACTAACTTTGCCCCTCCTACTTATTTTGGGAAATTATCAGTCCATCCTTAAAGATGGACTAGGCACCCAGGAGCTCTTGAGCACCAGTTCCCCTTTGGTCTCTGTTTGGTGGCAGGCCTGCTGCCAACTGCTCATCCATGGAAGTACCGATGGATTCTGGTCATGCCAGGCATATACTGTGTGTAATTAAGCACTTGGGCTGCCTGTAGGGTGAGCGATTATAATACATTTATTTCCTGCATCAAAGAGAACTCACATTTAATTAGTTTTTCCCAAGTGAAACTGATACCGTGAGGGACTGTCAGGGAACTAATTTCAGATTGTGTACCATTGCAAGTCAAGTTTCTTTGAAATATTTAAGAAAAAAGTTTATCAAATAAAATGTCAGGTTATTGCTGGTTTTATATCACTCTTTGCACAGAGGTAGAAATGGGGAGTTAGCTCATTTTCTTCCTAAGTTACAAGCTTTACTGTCAACATGCCCCCGAATATAAAATTCTGAAAGCGATTAAGGCAACTTGGTCCATGGGAATATAAGATAAAGGTAGTTTTGGGAGGATATCAAAACTAATGAAGTCTGGTTTCCTCTAGATCTGTGTCCTACATTTGTATACCTGCACCACCATCATAATAATGTCAGATTTTCATTATAAGTTTCTTTAACTATCTGTCCCCTCTGCTAGCTGGTAGAAGGTATCACTAACATTCTCAGCCACTGCTGACTGAGCAGGTCATAGAACAGCCCAGGCTGGAAGGGACACCAGGAGGTCTCGAGTTCAATTTCCTGCTCAAAGCAGAGTTAATTATGCCACCAGACCAGTTTGTTCAGAGCTTCTTCCTGCTGGGTCTTGAAAATCAAGATGGATGGTGACCGTACAGCCTCTCCGGGCAATGTGCTCCAAAGGTCGTTCCCTTATATCCACTCTGAACCTCTCTTTTTCAACTTATGCCTGCTGGTCCTTGTCCTCTGGCTCTGCACTACTTTGAAGAGTTGACCCGGTCTCCTTGATGATCCCACTCACCCCCGGCCTCTCCGCAGGCACAGGGAGACCGGACTGCTGTCAGGCCCATCTGAAGCTGACTCTTCCCCAAGCTGAACCTACCCTGGCCCCTCAGCCTCTTCTCATGGGGTAAGTGCTCCAGCCCTGACTATCCTGGGGACCCTCCTCTGAACTTGCTGCACTACACTGATGTCTTTCTTCTACCGGGGGTCCAAAACTAGACCCAGTACCTAGATGCGGTCTAACAAATTCTGAGTAAAGCAGGAAAATCATTTCCCTTGGCCGTGTTCCTCTCAGGAGAACCCAGGGTGCTGCTGTCCACATTTGCTACCATGGCATGTAGTGGGCTCTTGTACAGCTCACTGCTACTAGAGTTACTCTCAACCAGTATTCCCAGCCTGTACCACTGCAGGGGGTATAGCTGAAGTGTGCTAGCTGGCAGAGATAGCATCATATGCTTGTCGTGCAGTCTGCCCATCAACTGAGTTCTAATCTGGGGCTCTCTCCTCTACGCAGCCTTTGCTTTTTCCCAGAGCTTGTGAGGATGCTGTACCAGGGGAGGAGGACCTGCATTGCTGTCAGATCGGCCAGAAATCAACCAACGGCAAAAGTTCCTTGGGGAGTGAGGGCGAAAAGATGAACAGGTAGACAAATGCCACATCTGCACAGGCATTCTATTTCCCAGGCTAAAATTACAGCTGCAAGCACTGAGTCTCTCCACAGAAACTCAGACAGAACCATAAAATTATGTTTTATTGACACTTCTACATTGAGAAGAAATGTGTATTTCCCAGTTCTTGTTTTAAAAGGAATATTAAGATAAAGTGATACTCTTCTGCCTTGCAGAAACTGCAGCTGAATAGAATAAACTAAGTGTTTTAACATAAAGTGCAAAGGAACAGTGTCAGTCACCTCTGTGGTATTTATTTTTCTGAAATAGCATTATTAGGATGAGTATCTCTCATGACCGTGTTTCCATCTGCCATCTCAAAGTGGCAGCTTGAAATAGATGAGATTACCTCACCCTAGGTCTTGTCTTATTGGGAAAAAAAATATCATGTTACATCCATGTCAAGTAATTGTCTGATCTGGCCCTTGCAAGGTGTCTGCTGCTACTTCAACATTCCTGTTTGGAGAAAATATTAGATACACTCCATGTGTCAGACCATGGGTTAAGATATGATCCCTGCCAGTGTAAAGGTGAAATGGGAAGAAGCTGATCTTTTGTTTTACAAATAGGGAAACAAACCCTGAGAGTCTGGGAGGAAAGATCACCAGTGCCCGTGTAAATGTGAGCAAGGTCAAGAAGAGCTTTTTCACAATTGGCTGAAATTGCAGAGAGCTCAAATAAACATGTAAAATGTATCATTGAAAGAAAAAAGAAGTTAAGGGCACTGTTCTTGCACTGAGCTCTACATGTGAACAGCTCCTCATACAATAACAAATGAAACTGCAGTGACAAATAGGAATGTGATAGTAAGCTGTTTTCAGATGCATCTAATCTAGCTGTTTTGATGATGAGCCATATAAATCCTTGCTGTGTCACCTAACCCTCCATTGTGCAAACACTATGATCAGGAATCATCAGTGTTAAATGTCAAGGAATTTGTTCATTCATTACATGATAGAATGACAGCTTGCTTCAAAAGCTTCCTGATAAAAGGGACTCAAGACATGTTTCTTGATTCATGCTAGAACAATTTATTCAGCACAGATGCATTGCTTGACTTGCAGAATTACGGTGTATTAATTAAGTTATATTTGCAAAGCAAAGCACATGTGTACATTCTCTTGAAACCAGAAAAATTACAAGGCTGGTGTAAAAAGCAACACAAATCCAGCAAGTTCAGCTTTTGGAACCAGCTCTAGACCGATACAAGTTTTAAAATACGTACAAAACAGTATACATAGAGAAAGATCTGGCTAACTTTTGGTAATGTTTAGTTATCCTAAATACTCAGACTGTACATCTACAAAAGCCACTTATTGACAAAGACTTTCAGAGACTTTTATATGTAACAGAATGATGAATATATTGAATTAGACCAGCCAGAAGATTTTTAGGACTAAGTCAAATTAGCTCCATTAGTCCCAAAGTGACTGAATTGAAAGAAGTTTCTTATAGATCTGGAGTAATAAGAGCTTTTTAAAAATCCAGCAGCTATTATCTCTTAGATACATATTAAAGTAATATGTATACATATAACATTAAAGTAATGTTTTGTAATGAATCTGTGAAACATATGAGTTAAATTCACAGAAGAATACAATTTTTATTTTACTACTCTCTTTTTCTACTGCTTTTCTCTTTTGAGAATGTGTAGAATTATGTAACTTCTAAATTAGGGCCTTCGTTTCCAAATGTAATGTCATCTTCTGCTTTTCCTGATAAAATGGGTTACTGCCTGGTACCTCTGAGGCTACACATGCTGTTGTGTTGCATGTCTGGTCTTACTACCAAACGAGATGGCTTTACTGCAGCTCTGACACATTATGTCATGTGGTTTGACTAGTTAAAAATACCACCTTCAGTGTATTACATGGGTTTTTTCATTAGAAAGGTTTCTAAACACCCAAATGACTTTGCAGCTGGTCTCTGGTGCAGTAGACCATTTTTATTTATTCACTTGTCTTTGAGCATACAGATGTTCTGCTGAAGTTTCCAGGATGCCTAGTGGCCCCCCAAAAATGTTACAAACATGACTGGAAATGATGAAGATATTTTGTCCCACAACAAAACATTATTATTTAGCTTTCTATGTCGGTTATTATTTAGAGGATCTTGAGGTCAGTGCTTGATCCCCAGTGGTTAATTAGTTGTACTGCAGCCAATTGGTTTCAGACTGTAGATGAGAAGTAATAAATGTGGGGTGAAGACTAAGACATGAGAAAGCAGAACAGAGAGGGGAGCAGGTGATAATTTCTGCATCTATCTGTATGTAAGGACCAAATTTGCTTGGCAAGTGACTTACCGTCCCTCACAGCATCCTCTGGACAAGTTGTCCAGCTGTGGGATGAGCAGCTACATGGTGCACTGGGTGAAGAACTGCCTGAATGTCAGAGCTCAAAGGCTTATAGTGAACAGGGCTACATCTGGTCACCTGCACTGTTCCTCAGGGCTCAAATCTAGGGACCATTCTGTTCAGTAGTTGCATCAGTGATCTGGAGGCAGGAGTTGAATGCATGGTTATTAAGTTTGCTGATGATACTAAACTGGGAGGTGCTGTTGACTGTCAAAGGTCTTGCAGAGGGATCTGGATGGATTGGAGCATTGGGCAACCAGCAGCAGCTTTAAACTGAACAAGTCCAAGTGCCAGATTCTGCACCTAGGAAGGAGTAATGCCACGCACAAGTCTGAATAGGGAAAGGAGTGGTGGGAGAGCAGTCCTGCAAAACAGGTTTTGGGGGTGCTGGTTGACAGGAGGCTCAGGAGGACCCAGCAGCATGTGCCCTGGCAGCCAAGAGGGCAAACCCCATCCTGGGGTACATCACACACAGCATAACCAGCCGGTCAGAAGAGGTGACTATACCACTGTATTGAGCTTTGGTGCGGCCTCCCCTTGAGTATTGAAGGGCCCCACCATTTAAAAGGGAAGGTAAGGTACATGGATGTGTCCAGAGGATGGCACCAAAGCTGGTGGAGGGGCTGACAGGCATGTCCTCTGAGGAGCAGCTGAGGACTCTGGGTTTGTCTAGTTTGGAGATAAGGAGGTTGAGGGGTGACCTCACTGCTCTCTACAAGTTCCTGAGGAGAGGGAGGGGCTGGTCTCTTCTCCCTGGTACTTAGCTTCAGGACACGTGGGAATGGCTCAAATCTGTGTTCATCAGGGTAGGTTCAAACTTGACAAGGGAAACATTTCTTTACTGAGAGGGTGGTCAAACCCTGTATCTGCCTTCCTAGAGGGGTGGTTGATGCCCTTAATAACCGTATGTTGACTTTGGTCAGCCCTCAAGTGGACAGGCAGTTGGACTAGATGGTCATTGTAGGTCCTTTCCAGCTGAACTATTCCTATTCCTATTCTATTCCTATTCCTATTCCTATTCCTATTCCTATTCCTATTCTATTCTATTCTATTCTATTCCATGCTATGCTACGCTATGCTATGCTATTCTATCCTATCCTATATCTATTCCCTATGCTCACCATGAGTCAAATAATGATGAGACTGTTATTTGTCCGAAATGCCAGGGGTTTTTCAGCTCCAAAAACACGTTCAAGGACACAGAACACAAAGGTTACAAGTGGAAACAGGATTTTATTTCAGTGAACCTGTTTCAGAGCTGATGCTCACAAGCACTAGCACAATGCATATGTGCAGGCAGGAGCAGGCTGATGCTTTCTTCAGTTTAGCTTGAAAAAAGATCCTTTGCAGGCTGGTAAAGGAAAGCCACAGAGCCATGGAAACTAGAAAGAGGAGCACAGGCCAAGCAGCCCCTGTGTCCTGAAGAGTGAGAAGGTGAAAAATGAGGATCAGGACCAACCACACCAAAAGTAGTGTGTGGGCTGTTTTCCAACATACGACATGCATCGATGACAACCACAATTTTGCCTTCCCAAACCTGCTCTGCCGCTGTGCTCCTTGGCCAGGGATGGATGAAAACTGCTCTTGTGCCTGCCCAGCCCTTGTGTTGCCATCGCAGGGAGAGCTGGAAAGTGGAAGCTCCAGATGGGGCAGCAAGCCTGGAGCCCTGCCAAGCAGAGGCTGTTGGGCAAAAGCAAGAACCCCCTGGGGAGATGGAGCCAAGGTAAGAGCAGAGCTCGCTCCTGCTACAAGCTTGCCCTGGGCAAGAGAGCCTGAGAGAGCCAGGGCACGAGTGGTGCCTTGGAGGTGCCAGAGCAGGAGGCGAGAGCTGAGCTGAAAGGGCCCAGAGAANAAGGCAAAAAACCCCCGTGGACACTTGGTGTCCC
The DNA here is from genome assembly GCA_013400335.1 of Eurystomus gularis. Taxonomy (NCBI): domain Eukaryota; kingdom Metazoa; phylum Chordata; class Aves; order Coraciiformes; family Coraciidae; genus Eurystomus; species Eurystomus gularis. The sequence continues at coordinate 49,053 of VZZY01013045.1, read as the reverse complement.
ACCGTGGGGGGAAAAAAAGCCTTCCTCCCCCCAGCTGCAGGGCACGAGAGGCCATCTTCGTGGTGCATGAGCAGCAGCAAGGCAGTGAGCCAGGCCAGAGGGAGCAGAGGAGCCCTACCCTTACAAGTGGCCGTGCTCCATGCTGCAGAGGAAGGCAAAAAACCCCCGGGGCCCAGGGCCAATGTGGCCCGGGGGAAAATTCCTTCCTGACCCCAGCGCTGGCTGGCGATCGGCTACTCCCTGAGCATGTGAGCAAGACCTGCCCCTCGGCCCACAGCCTGGTCATGCCTCCCAGGAGATGCCCAAGCCCTGTTCTGCCTCAACCTGGAGCCATCTCACAGGCTTCCAAGAGTGGCCAAATACTCCCGGCCTGATTGCCCTTGGGGGCAAGAATCCTTCCCGTGCCTGGCAGGACACCAGTGGGTGCTCCAAAGCACTGGGACCCCTGGCAACATCTCTGCATCCCATTTCTTATGGCTGCTGCCCTGGCTCCACAGGGGATGAGGATGGTGAGCTCTGCAGTACTCCTCAAGAAGGCATTCCCTTGGTCTGGCCATGGTTATCCAGCTGAAAAGGATTTCCTCTCACAGTGGTCTGACCAGGAGCTGGCCTTGCAGTGGAGAATCTCCAGCAGCTTTGTCCTGCCTCTGTTCTTCCTTCCTCAGCCCTCTCTATGTAGTTCTACCAGCTCCTCCAGGACTTCTTGTCAGATGTGTTCAGGCTGCCCCTGGGCCAGCTCTGACAGCAGGACAGGGAGGCGCTGCCTTTTATACTGCCCTGGGTCATTGTGACGGCTGCGTTGCCGGGTTGCTGGCTGGTGGCCCTGTGACGTGGGGTGATGTCGCCCCAACACACAGCCCTGCCCGCTACCCCTCCTCCCAGCACCAATCCGTGGAAGGCCTTTGGGGTGCTGGCCCTGAGGCAATCCCTGTGCCCAGGAGGCCCAGGGGCCTGTCCCTACCCTGGGTGGCCATGTAGCCTCAACACCAATCAGCAGTAGTACTTAAGCAGCAGTAGCAAGGGGGCAGCTTGTGACTTATTAGGAAAAAGACAAGTTCACTGCCTGGGACAGTGAAAGCACAGCCCAAAGCACAGCCAGGCAAGTGATGACTCTTCCAAACTGGCAAAACAGCCCATTGCTACCACTGCTCTCACATCCCCTTGTCCCACTGAAAGCAAGCTGTGCAGCTCCTCTGTTAAACACACTGTTGGCCGTGTTTATACTTCAGCCCTGGAGTAAAAGTTTCACAGCTCATTTGTGACTCGAACCTTTCTGGGAGTTATTGGCCTACCTTGCTTTGTGGGAAGATGTTCAGATCTTATCTAAAATACTAGAAAGTCTTTTCTTTCCTTTGGGATTTAGTTATTTGGAGTCCTGAAAGAGTAAGGAAGGTATTATTCTTGCCATTTTGTATGCTTTTGCCAAAATTCTTCTGTATGTTCAGACTATGTAAATAAGGGCATTTATACCACACACATTCATTTGGCTGTGGGGATGCCTGAGCTGAAAGAAGGGCTTTTGGTTCCCTCTGCATGAACTTTGCAGAGGTATAGAGAGCATGCAGGACCATTCCATACCAATGCACCAACAAATATTTGCCAATTACCCTGCTTAAGGTGAGGTCGTTCTCTTGGAAAGAAGTCCTGAATGCTTTTGTGTTCTTAACCATCTTTTTCCTTGCACTTCAGTAGCTTTTTTCCTTCTTTAGCCTTCATCCTTGATATCTTTCTTGACAGCGATGGCAGCCCTCTCAGCCTTCATCTTGCTCCTTCTAGTTGTCTTCCTGTGTAGGCCCTCCATGCCCCTAATCAACTGTGTAGTCTTTATTTGCCTTCATCCCAGACAGAACTTGTCTTTCTTGAACCCGAGGAAAGAGAAATGGCCCGAGAGTATAGATGAGTTCTGTTCTATTCTGTAAGCTAATACTAGGAATCCTAGATCATGAGAGTGGACTTGGAAGTGGATCAGCGGTGACATCTAATTAACATGTTGTCTGATTAACATCAGGCTCGTTTAGATTCCAGCAGTTGTTTGCATTTTGGTATGGAGCTGTTGGCTTTTGGTAGGTTGGATTAAGGGGGAAGTTGCTGTTGGAAGTTGTGTTGGTATAAAACCCAACACTCTCCATACCAAAGACTTCACTATCAAAATAAATTAAACATTACAGGTATACATCCAGGCAAGTAATTTTGTATCTAGCCAGGAGGTCTTATTTTTTTTTCTCGTCTGCGGGTGGAGCTGCATTTAATAATAAGGGCAATCACCTTATTATCTGAAGTCCTATAAATTTCATATATTAATTCAGGCAATTTTATTTTTAGCCTAATATTAGGCTTTGCTTTCTGATGTTTCTTTGTATGCAAATCAGGTCTTAATATTCACATTACATTGTCTGAGTCTCTTGCATGATATTAGGAGTTGCAGTTCACCTTCTGTTAGTCAGCCTTGGCTGTCTTGTCTTCATCTAGGCATGGACTCAGAACTCTCTTGCACCAGAGCTGTCTCTGAGGGACAGTCTGGGATCTGCTACATATAAATTGTTACTCTTTAGTGCTTTCTAAAAGTGAATTTGTGGAAGGGATGGAGGGAAGGGCTAGAGATGACAGGCAAAGCTCAGAGGCCTGAGATTTAGGTTCAAGTCCCAGGTATGCTACAAAATTTCTTCATGACTTTTTGAAACTGGCTTTAGCTATGCCTACCAGACATCTTGCAATGGTGTGGAAATGTTCCCAAGCTAGTTAGGTACCAAAAAGAGGGCTGCTATTCACACAGTGCTTTATTTAGACTACTTAACCCCTACCTGAGAAGCAGGTTATCTTTCAGACCTGAGTATCTCGTCTCAGTGCTGCACATATTTATAAACATCCCCAGAGGTTCTCCATCCTCCAGCCTTTCTCTTTGAAATCCTCCTTCTCTGATCACACATTCTTTGACAAACCGCAGGGAGAGGTGCTATTTCTTGTGCTACATTTGGATGGCACCTCACAACGGATGTCATAATCTCCAGCCAACAGTGCGATACAAATAAACAGAAGGAGTGATTTGCTATTATTTGCTTGTACTGCTCTATCAGCCAGAGATAGCAAGCCAATTTTACACCCTTCAGAGTGAAAATATAGGTAAGCCTGCAGGTAGAATGATAAGATTGTAGATTGGATTAATCTTTCAAGAAGGATAGCAGGATCTGTATCACCTATCAGACATCTGAAGTGGTCTGGATGAATCGTCTTGTTCCAGTAGCGAGATAGATTAAAGGCAAAAATACAAGGAGGAAAACCGGACAGAATATCACTTAGACAGCATAACGGTGACCATCAACAAGTCAAACCCCACTGGCTATAGCTCTCCTTCCCCAGAGCACCTGCCTGGCCTATGAGTCTTCCTGTTAGCTGCCACAAGACAGGGCAGGAGCCAGTGGGCCTGCCAGGCACATGCTCAAGGAACCTCTGCAGGCTGGAATTTCTTAACAGGGGGAAAAAACAGGCCATGCTGCTTTCTCAGAGAGTTCTGCCTCCAGCTTGCCGACTGAATGCTTTCCCTGTTTTGAAAGCCACCTGGTTCCCCCTATTTCTTTTTAGCGGTCTGCAGTTACTCCCATTTTGTCCTGAAGGATGCACTTTAATGAGACAACCTGATGCTAGTTCAAAACCTTGCATGACAGCCCACCCCAGCCATTCTGCCCATGTCCTCCCCTTCTTTGCTTTGCGGTAGTCAGCCAAATGTTCACCTGACACTGAATCAGAAACACAACGGTGAATAAAGCAGAAGGGGAAGCGATACAGCGCTTGCCTTCTCGGTGTTGAGTCACACAGTGTAACGGCTGGTACGGCATATTCCTAAAAGCCAGCTACCCTTCCAGCCATTAATTGTATGGCACTCTACACCTAGTATTCTGAGGCATGCTGGGGTTTTATTAACAGAATTTTGATCTTATTTTAGGCTCCTCTGAATTGTAACCTGAATACTGTTGTTTTACTTTGGATCCAAAGGTCACAAGGGCATGCTACAATTATGAAAGATTAATGAGATGCTTCATTAACCTTTGCACTTTTGACTACTTGGAAATATCTCAGCTGTGTTATTTTCAAGAAGAAGAAAAAAAAAGTGTTAGTAAAAGGAAACAATATACTTTGGTGTTATTAGAACACTTTTGTGCCAGAACTTGGCACTGTTTTTACTTTATCTTCTCAGTCTGCTCAAACCTTCCACTGCATTCTCCTTTCTCTGCTTTCTCCTTTCTCTCCAGGGGTGCTCTCACATCCCTCTGAGAAAAGCAGAGACCTTCTCAGTGGTGGAGGGGCATCCCACCATCAGTGGTCTCACCAACCAACAACCCACAATTCAGAAAAAGGAAAAGTTTTGTACTCTCCTGAATGTATTTTTAGTCTTCTTTTCTTTCATTTTGTGCCAGTTTTCCAACATCTTCCATGATTTAATGGTGATTTTAGAGGCAAGTTTCGTGTAGGTAAAAGGAGAAAGGTAACTTCCTATTCATGTAGCTGCTTTATGACATACTCTAAAGGAGCATGAAAACAACTCTAAAACACATATCTAAGAAAGGAAGAGTTTACTTTCTCAGAGTAAGACTCATAGAAAGTAGAGACTAAGTATTCTGTACAGCAGGACAGTTTTAGACTATGTTAGATTTGTTCCTTTGCTGTAGTAAGTAAATGAATAAATGAGAAAAAGTACAATAAGTGTAACTTTAGGCAAGTGGCTATTTTAATGTTTTCAGATTTTGCCTTAGATAACTCACTACCTTGTTTTTTATTTGGTATTTTTTTGTCATACTGTACTTTGAATATTTTATAAGAATGAGAATTCAGTGGATCAAGCACTGTACAAAAAATTTTCCCAAAGCGCTAAATTGCTTTTTTGAATCTCTTAAGTCTCATTGAAGCTCAGTAAGCCTCAGATGCCTGAATCATTTAGGTTTTCTGAAAACCCTCCTCCAGTTTATTCTCTTTAGGGGTTACTGCCCTACCTGCAAAACTAATAAATTAAAATTAGACAAGATAGCAAAATAATTGGTATGAGTCTTATTTCACGGAGGGGAAAAGTCAAAGACATATTAAAGGAGAAGCTTTCACACATATCTAAGTGCATCATTAAAAGCTGACTTACATCTTTTCCTGCCCTCTTCCATTGTTAACGGAAATACTGAGTGGTTTGTCCATGACCATGCTTGAATTGGGCAAAAGATACCAGTCTAAGCTCCTGTTGACATAATCACAAGCCAGTCTGCCTTTCCTTCATAGTCGCTTTATTCTCCATTTTAAGGAAACATCCAACACAGTGGCATTACAGTGTCCACAGCAAAGCTGGGAAGCTCTGTAACCTCTGCAAAACTGAGAGCTTTGTTTTTCTCATTTGTCTGTGGAACCCCATGCCCTTGTTGAGGTTGTGTCAGTAATACATCGTGCTTTTATAAGAGTTGCTCTTTCCCTCCCAGAAAAAGAGAATGAAGGAGGAAATACTGGTGAACTGTGACTCCAGAATATTGCTCTGTGCTCAGTAATGAACTGGCTCCTTGATGGAAAGAGGTAGAACTTGGAAAATACTAAGGAACCACTCCCAGAAGTTACCTGAACACAACTTCCCACTGGATGGGCAATGAGTGTAAATCACACTATCCTTGAACCTCACTCCTGTGACAAGCTCCCAGTCCATCCACCCCAATTCAGCTGAGGTTGAATTGTCACATCCAGAGAATTTCTTTGAATTTTAGTTTTTTAATTTGCTTTCAAACGTGAAGGCTCTTCACTAATGAAAAACAACGCTTGAGGCTGAGGTACCAGTTGGTGATACCCAGTTAAGCTTGTGTAAATTTCACCAAAGACTGTGAGTAAACCCCTGGCCTCACTGAAATTAATGCATAAGACTCCCATGAGGGAGCACAAGTCAGGTTATGATCTCATCCTGTAAGAACAGACAAAGGTCAAGAGCCCTTATTGGCCTTTTCATTTGTCAGATGAAGTCCTCATTCCTTAATTCCATTCAAAAGCTACCCCTATACATAGATTAGTAATTTAGCTAGTATCTAACACTTGCAACATGTATTTGCTATCTGACAAAAGGATCATGGAGTCTGGAGAAAGGCTAATGCAGTCGAACATTAACAAATTATTTACAAAGGAGTATCAGGCCTTGTGTTGCCTTGCCAAGGCCTGCTCAGAAATGCCCATCAATTGCCTTTAACTGGTGTGCCTAATCTCCCACTTCAATTCTAGGGCCTTTTTTCTTCCTTTTTTTGCTGTAAATAGACTTTTTTTTCCCCTCCTCACACAGGAACTGGTGAAGGTCAAACGTCAGTCCCTCTTTTTATACTGGACAATTTAAAGTCTATAACGATGAACTCTATATTGAACGCTTGTCTTAGTTCAAGATGTTTCTAACTTGGGCTTTTCACAAACTGTTATTGATCTCCACCTCCAAAGCAGTAAATCCTTTCCTGTAGTAATTCCATAAATACAGCAGAGTTGGGAGGGCTTTGAATCTTCATTTGATCAAAAAGTTCCAAATCTCTCTGATAAATCTATAGCTCTTGGTGTCAGCTTTGCAGGTATGCAATCTTTCCCTGGATACTAAATCAAATGCTTTGAGTTTATGCTAAATTTTTTGATATGCTTCTATGACACCTGTCGTAAGTGTATTGTCCTCAGGTGACTGTCAATTAAATAATAATTTGCATTTATCATTATAAGAAAGAGGTTATCCACTTAATATGTTTAACTAACTCTTTTTCTCCTCTTTTAATTCATAGTCGCAGGCAGCTATAATTTCAGGAGGATGGACAGGGTAAAATAATTACCTGAATCTGCCTAATGCCTTCCTGTAAAGTTCTTTAAAAACTGGATTAGTAACTCTAATCTCTATTTATTATTTATTTATAATAAATCCCATTAGAATCTTCCTTGAAAATATTTGGATTGGGTGAAATTAACCCCTTACAGGCACAAAAGTAGGCAGCATGGGCTAGTAATATAGTTAGAGGGTCTGAAACTGATTCCCAAGTTCTCTTCTTGGCTCCTTGTTTAGTTGCACAACAATGTGGGAGAAGCAGCTGCTTCATCACCTTTAGCAGGAGCTGGAGTCACCTCTTAAATTCTGTAATAGATGCATATTTTTACAGATAGCACAACTGTCCAGCTACCTGGAGCATGTGCTTTCTTTGCCTCAATGAGGGCTTAGCTGGAAACAGTATTAAAGAGGTGAAGACAGTTTTTTCTGGAGAAATGAACTGTCGTCAGACTCAGAATATATCTCTTTTATTGCACATCTTTTTATCACTTGCTACAATAAATGTTCAAAAAGACATCATGCAAAATACCTCCTAAAGATAAGCACAAATCAAAAACTCCTGACTCTATTAGGCATTAAAAACCTGGATTCATTAGTGATACTAGTTTTATGACATTTTAGAATTCTCCCTACTTCTGAGGCCTCATCTGTAGTCCACAAAAAAATACCTTTCTGCTTCTGCTCTGCAGAGACAATCTTATACATGTCATTCTCTGCCCCACAGGCACAGTGTCCTAATCTGAAAGATACAATCCAAGCAAAGATTATATAAAGGAAAAATGTAAAATAGTTGAAGGATCTGTTTTCAGTTTGAATTTGACTTTGAAGTTTGCTGCTTCTATTTCATGCCTAGAGAAAAGGGATCGCCTGAAAGTTTGGCTTTATCTTCCCATATTTGTCCAAATCTCTAACCTCTTCCTTCCAGAGTTGGCCGCATTCTATATTAGCATACCACAGCTACTGCAACACTATGACTGTCAAAAGAAGACAGTAGCTGAAGACTGATTTGAAAAAAACAAGGTTGCACTTGAAGAGTCCTAGATTTACATTGCTTACTATTCTTCTCAATAAAATTATCACTTTTTTGGCTTTGTCTAATTCACTTTGTCTAATTTGTCATATGTTTTTCCTTCTGATACTCCTGCAGTCTACAAAGACTTTCTCTGAATTTAAGAAAGTGGCTTATTGGCCAGATAAAACAAGAAGACCACAGCTACACTTAGCTAAATCAGGACCTTATTATGCTTTTGAAATTCCTTTCCCACCTGCTTTCAATTTTAAAAAAAAATTCCTCTGTGTATCAAACAACCCCTAGTTACTCTTTAACATCCAGTGTTCAATGCTTTGTATATTTCATATTCAAACAAGAATGTTTTGTTGATGATTTATGTTAGTGATGAACCTCTCTGCTTGTTTTTAGATGTCTCAGTCCCAAATGCAAGGTGAATGTAACCAAGTGAAATTCTTTTATCACAAGCAATAAAGCCAGTGGTTATTAAATAGTAGTCTATAATTTGCATTGGCTTTGCATCTTTAATAAAAAGCTTGCTAAGAAAAGTGCATAGGAGCACACAAGAAATCTTGTGGGATAATCCCTGTGCTTATCATAGAGAAACCACTCCACAGCATCTCTGCTATGATGCCATGTTGGGTCTGATAAATGTTCACAATGTTTGAAAACAGCGATCAGTTACTAAAACTTCTTTCCGGCTTTGCTTGTGTTTATTTGAAAAAAAAAAATCCATTATCTTTGTGCATTAACTATCCTTCCTCCCAGTGCAAAAAGTGTTACTTTTTTCCTGTAAACTAAAATAATCTTTGGAAAAGTTTGGGTTTTCTACAGTAGCTCCCTAAGTTACTGGGGTACTGCTAGAATCATCTGTGGGCTGGAGTAAGCCACTTTCATGTTTGTAAGGAGGATGAAGGACCAACCCAGTGGCTGAAAAAACGGTGGTTGGTTATTCACAGTTCACCTTCGTGTCTTAGGGTTTGGACCATTGAATTACTCACGCGCACATTCATATCTACTTATGAATATGTATTCACATATGTATCTACTTTCACATATGTGTAGATATATACATACACATACACATACAATGGATACATATAATAGGTATTCAGAACTTCAGATTAAGGTCCTTCAAGCCTGCACAACTGAAGCAGGAAGGGAGCCAGATTGTGCTTTCAAACTTTTAAAATACGTCATGACATTTGTGAAGTATTGGTTTTGCACCAGGCAGACCAGCAGCGGCATTTACAGGACTCAATCCAAGTAATATAATAAAGGATGATTTGAAGGACTGCATTTATAGTAGATACAATGCTGTTAAATCAGTAAGTGCCAGCAAACGTGACCGTCAGCTCTCTAGCACTTGTCTTAGATCAAGCAGCCCATCAGGTTAATCTGACGGAGCATGTGCTCTCAAGAACAAAAAACCTGATTCAGATCTCCATGTGCACTGCTGGCAAACAGCAACTGACAAAAAAAATTGGTCGGAGTAGGTAAAACTCTACGTTTGTTTGGCAGATAAGAACACCTGCTGTCCATCTGTCTGCAGTTAAAGAGTTGGCCAGCTTGCAGCTCCTCAGGGTTGCTTTTGTTCAGGGTCTACCTTACGAACAAATGCCTGTGAAGTTCCAGGTGAGTGCCTTCTTCCATGTCTCTGGGAAATGGGAAAGGGACAAGCTCCAAATAAACTTGCAAGGGATGAGAAGTAATTGGGAAATAACACTCCTGAAACACTCTCTTAAAGCGCACATTTGCTCAGTGCTCTACACTGCATTCTGCTTACTTAATATTTATGTGATTATTTTTTTCTCTCCTTATATCTGGGGCCTGCTGCACAGTGGAAACTCATTAACTCTTCTACAGTAAAGAAACATCCACAAAGCTCAAAAAGCTGACCTGTGCCTTGGCTCACATGGACTGCGGCAGGGATAGCACCCTGGGAAACTGGTGTCAGCTGCATCCCATCAGAAACTGCATGTAAGGCCAAGCAGTAGATGTACAGATATCAGAAGTAACCTGCTGAAGGCAATGGTTTCTTTACATGGAATCTGGTACGCATTTCAGCTTGGCTATAAAGACACTGTACATCAAGGTGTTGCTTAAGTCAGGGCATAGACAACTTCCTTGGTTTCAACAAGAAGTGGACCTGCTACACTGGACATTATCTAAGCAAGTTAAGTATCTTTCAGTTAGCTTTATAATATGTCCAAACAAAGGGTTTCCCCACTGAAGTTGAAACTACCCATTTATTACTATTTCCCATGGAAAATGCTGCTGACAACAGGTGGATTCCTGCAATGTACTTCCACGAAGTGTGCTGGTGCCACAAAACCGCTTTGTCAAAGAGGAAAAAAACCTGCTGTGCTTTGACTCGCTTAAGTCTTGCTTGGTGGCTTTTGATGCATTATCACATTAAGACCCCGTGCTTTAAGCCACCAAAATCTTTTTCAAAATCTTTTTCAATGTTAGATGCTGTGAACAGTTCAGGTCTTGCAACTTCAATCTGGAAGCCTTTAAAATTTGCCCTCCTCAAAAATTGTCAAGTGTCAGAGATCTAGAGTTAGAAATAAACAGAGTTGACAGGATCATTTAACTTGTTTTCTTAGGTGATTCTCCTGTAATAATAAAAGGATGGCATAAGGAGATGCCAGAATCTATTATCCATTTCCTATCCTGACATATTTTAGGTATTTAATATCCTATATTAAATACTGGTTTACTTTTGAAAAAAGCTTTGTGATATTTAGTCAAACACTTTTCTTGTTAATCTTGTGTTTAGTAGGCTGGTTTTCTGACATTATTTTCTTATTTCTGTCGTGTTTTTCTTCTCTCTTAGTATTTTTGAAACTATTTGCCAATTTCAGCTGCACTTTTTTCGGATGGGTAGACCCCTTAGAAATGCTGCGTCCCTGCAAACTTTGTGGTGAGGTGAGACTGGGCAGGAGAAACGAGATAATTTTGTGATATTACACTGACAGTGAGTCCACACGGAAGCTTATCCATGAGTCCCTAGAAAGCCCGCATTTACTGTTTCTGATGTTCAGAAAGTAGTTAGGGTTTTTATTTTCTCAAGACCACGTTCACGACTGACAATAATATGCCCTCACAACAGATCTTTTCCAGGTACATACATGTTATTGAATTGGTTTGTCTTCTCTAAGCAAGGCACACTGTGTTCTCCTTGCAGTCTGCACTGAATGTATTTATTCACTCTTTTATTGCTTTAGTTGCCCTCATTGGATACTTTCTGATTTATTTCATATTTTTGGTTGAAGCCAGTGCTTTTCCGCCAGCACCAATTTGACTTACAAAATAAATCTTGGCATAACAGAACTGAAGGCAACGGCAGAACTAGAGTGGTGTGTGCAGCTGCAGACCCAGCCTTGCAGAGTTAATATAAAATAGTGCCGTTCTTACTCCCTGAATTCCTTGCTCGGTAATGCTACTGTTTATGCATTTCAAAACAGCAATCGCCTCTTTTTGCAGCAGGAGCTTCACACTTCATGCTTGTCTGGAGTTAACAGGCTCAGGCTGTATTGGGATCCCTTGATTAAGCTTTGGTACGGTGAAACACTTCAGGTGTGCTATGTTGGATCACGGCCCCAGCATGCACTACAGAGCCTCTCTCTTTCCCCAGTGAAGCACCTTGAGCATATGGTTAGTTTGTTGTAGGGCACGCTGCAATTTAGCTACCTCTTCTGCAGTTTTAACTGCTCTTCTTAGCATGTCTTAGGCTATTTAGCCCAAACAGCCCAAGATGGTTGTCTGCAGTTAGGCACTTAAAGCACTAACCAAGTAGACTAACTTTTATTTGAATTTTTTTTTCCCTCAGTTAGTTTAAAATAAGTAGGATTCCTGAGTGCTTAAGAAGTTTGAACATCACAATGTATTTTGGGCATATAAAGCTTAAGACTTAAGTTGATATTGTCAGCAAGCGGAATTTAGGAAAAAAGTAAGCTCCCTAGCTGCACGTCCCAGCTGGGACAGTGGGAGTAGAGAACCTCAGTAAAGATAAAAACTTGGCAAATCCATTCCTGTGCATTTACTGAATGTTATACCAAGCTGCTGTAAAAATCTGAGTTCAGACACATCGTAACTCAACTGATATATAATGGTCGAGGTAGCTGTCACACATTAGCTGAGATAAGTCTGTGGGCATACGTTTAGCCTGTCTCACCTATGGAAATCACACCACTTAGGCTACTTCATTGTTGCAGTCAGTGTAGGCTAAGAAAGTGCTACGAGCAGTTACCGCAGCTCAGCTACTGCAAACTGATCTGTATTGAAGGCCAAGTAGAACTTGGCTTTAGCACAATTCCAAGTTTCATTGTGCTCCTGGAGTATCAGAGAAGGAAAAAGGCTTTAATTGTTTCCCCAGTTGCACTGATTAGACTTTTCCGGCATAACTGGTAAGTAACTTCTTACTTCCTGAGCTAAAGATTATGTCTCCAGAAGGATGGCTCCCACTGGAGCTTGCAGAGGTAGCTAATTCAGAGACATCACTCTAACGTCCTAGTCTGCCAGACTGGAGCTCAGAAGCAGAAATCTGCTGTCTGACGTAGTTACTTCTTATATGATATATTGCTCACTGCATTTTCCAATCTAATGGCTGTCTGAAATGCTTTCTTTGTCAAAACTGTCCTTATACATACATATAAATTTAACATGTAGCATGCACAGACAAAAAAATAATTTGTTTTGTGGTGTGTGTGTGTGGTCTGGGTGGGAAATTTTGCTTTTTTCCTTGAAGGAACTAAAGAAACCTTCCACTACTCCAAATATTTCAAGTGGATGCTTGCCAAGGTCTGCCTTCTCTTTGCAAGAGGCTCCCCATCCAAACTGGATCTCCTATGAAGGGCCACCATGCCACCTCTTGTTGATTCTTCATGGTGCTTCATGGATGGAATAGCCTAGGTAGAAGATCTCATTTGCAGCTGAAAGAGAACACTAGAGCTACAACTTCCATGTAGCTTAACAGAGCAGAAATCCTCATTTTCTTGAAACATCCGTTTGTTTTTCATTGTCCAGGTACTGCTCATAATAATACAGCTTTTATGTAGATTAAATGTAAGGCTTCGACAAAACAGAACTCAAGAGAGCCATAAACTAAGTTTTCAGTTATAGGATGTGCTTTTCTAGCACAAGGTACCTTACAATCTGTGGTCACTTTTTAAGCAAGTAATTAAGCATTACTGTGAAGTATGTAAGAATAATTATACCCATTTAACAGATGCCTGAATGGAAACAAAGCAAAGCACTAGCTGGCAGTCCCCTGGAGAACCAGAAGACTGGATTCATTGCTGACTGCTGGATCTTAGTCTCTTTCATAACATAACATAACATACCATAACATAACATACCATACCATATCATAACATAACATACTCTCTTCCAGTTGCAATTTTTACATTATTGCTTATTAGATCAACTTTCTCTAAACTACAGCATTTGAGCAGATGTTTTAATTCACCTTCATTACCTACCACGCCAATGCTCGATTAACCTCTTTGTCCTTGGAGACTGTCTTTCTGAAACTGCTATTTTTCCCTTGGACAGCGACCTCAGGAACATCCTGGTGGCAGTGCACGGCGGGAGCCTTACTCATTCTCCATAAGAGAGCCAAATGTTTAGCATCGCTGCACTGATAAAATGGGTTGTCTACTCTGGTCTGGTGAAGAGGAAGCCTTTGAAAAATACTATTCCTAGTGGCAAGTAACTGTTCTATTACCCAAAGTGCCTTGTTGCTAGGCATTTGCTGTGTCTTATTTTGGTCCTGGCTTAGATGTTTTCTGATGTAGTATGTCGCCTTACAAGAAGTAGTAACCTGCATTTTTTTTCTTTTATATTTCTTTACCCTGTATTTCACAATCCAGTTCCACTACATACCTCTGAAAAAACCTTTCCTTCTGCTGATAAAACCATTTTATTTTCATTTTTCTAATTTTGCAGTACAGCTACTTTAACACCACACCCACTGTTAAGAGACTTATTTACCTAGAAAACGAACCATCATTCCAGGTTAGAGCCTCTAACTAGAAGCTGTTCTTATTTGCATTACTGTAAGACCCTCAGGCCTCTTATGAGACTTTGCACTGGCCTTCATATCACACATACATAGATATTACAGACAAACAGTAGGATGCCATTTACCATTCCCATCCCTGAAGAGCCTTCAACCTTCTTGTTAGTTGCCTGACTCCTATGCTCATTACTTTTTCTTTTTTTTTTTCCTCTCATCCATATGCAGTTTATTCTTCTTTCTATTTAGCTATTTTTACTCATAGGATTCATCCCTACCGCAGTAGCGCGTGAAAACAGCAGCTATGCTATTCTGGCACTGTACAAATATCCCAGTCCCAACCTGAAGTACTTACAGTTTAAGATACAAGCTTGCTTCTGGGCTGGGTTTATTTAAAGAGGGAATTGTGCCTGAATATGAATTGAACAGTAGAGATAGGCTAGTGTTATATTAGTTTCAATGCGAAAACAAACTTTTATACTCAGTCCTACACCTCTTTTATTTACTTTCTTTTTATAGCCTTGTAATTCCATATACTTTGAGAAAATGAATTATGTCTCATGCTAGCATTAACAATAAGAGAAATAAATGCAAACAACACTTTATACAGGTAAACACTACAGGATACGGCCATTAGAGGATACACTAGAATGCAAATTGTATGCTTCAGATGCCAAAAAAAGACTGTAAGGTGTTTGGGTTTGGTTTTCTTTATTCCACTCAATTTACTCCAAAGTACCCAAAATGCTTGGTGCATCTGTTACTCTAAGATAGATAGATTATGTGACACAATTACTTTAGTAGAGGAAAATACTTACCTGAAACTATATAGAAGTAAATTTTATGCAACTAAATTTGGATTTCAAAGCCAGTCTCCTACACGCAGAATAAAAACATTCTCCCTATTGTCTAGGTGGAGGCAGTTGAATGAGGCTCCTAATTCACAGCGGGTGTCAGGAGGCATGCTGGAACAGGGACCTGCTGCTGCAGCCTGTGCAGTAGTACGCCATCTCTGCAAGACAAGGGAGTTCCAGGAACCTGGGAAAATGGTGCAAAGCTTTTATTGTTAGTACTGCAGGTTTTGTTAATGGTTCCACCAATAATTGTAAGGTTGGCCAATAAAAGCTGTATTTGGCTTTGCCTCCTAATATACAGATTTTGACTTTATTTTGCTCTTGTTCTTTTATTATTCTTTGCCCTAATCTGGGCTGGGTGGTTTTTTTTGTTTCTTTCTTTTTTTTTATGGTCCTCATCAAGCAGCTGTTCCTAGTGTGGGAGCCTGATCACTGCTGCTTCTCATTTGCCATAGTCCCTCCAGGACTCTCATGTCATCAACACCTGTTTCTTATTCTTTTGAGTGGTGACTAAAAGGCACATTAACCAGATCCTTCCATGTCATCCACAGAACAAAATTGCCTATTACCAAGGCAAACAAAAAAAAAGACTAAAGCTCTAACTCTGCTATCTTCCTTTTTTTGCCGCTCTTTCTTATTTTTTTTTTTCTCCCTTTTCTAACCCTTCCATCATAGAAGGTCAGAACTCCTCATCCTCTGTCAGCTGTTAGTAATAGTGTCCTCCCCTAACAACCCATTAGCAGCTCACCTGTCAGCAAGTTAACAACATGCTTAGTACCCGCTTCTTTATCAAGTACGTGCAAAAGGTTTGTGCTCCTAAACAGAATGTAAATTTAACTTTTTGGCCCTTAATTATCTTTTTTCCTTCCTTGCTGAAATGAAGAGAAATTGACCCTTCCTCTGGTGTTGCCAATAATTACAGCCTTGCAGTTTTATCTCTGTAAAACTGTGTTCTGGTTTGTGAGGTAGATTTAAGTCTTACAGCTCACACTGCATTAGTCCTCCTCCTAAGTGTCATTTTGGTACATGTAAGGAAGTATTTATTAAAGTTATTACTGTAGTTGCTGGAATGTTTGTTATTCTAGATATAAAATACATTATTGAGACTGGATTCATTCCCCAAGAAGTTTATTTCGGCAAAGCTTTTCTTGGTAAGCAGTAAGCACGACTAAGTTTTTTACAGTTTTGGAAAGCTTTGATAAGATGTTTAAAGAACCTCATGGAAGACAACACTAAATCTAAATCCCTCTATTTCTAATAGGCAGAAAATGCAATTAACCATCTTTCCCGGGAGTAGTGATATAGCGGGATCCAGCAGGTGTGTTACTATTGCAATATCAAAATAAAAAGTCTAGTCAGCCTTTCACTATAAAAATAAGTGAAATGCAGAGCAGATGCTGTAATAACCATTAATTTACATTCACCAACTATATTTGTTATAAAAGTAAATGAGGATACTGGAAAAACAAGTTATTTTTGGCTCTTCCTTGCAATATCACAAGAAAGCTACTGTAATGTGTTTAGCAGAGAAATGAATACATATTGGCCAAATTTATCTCTGCTATAACCCTGCAGAAATGTAGAATGAATTCAGTCCTAAATTTCACTTTGTGGAAGGAAGGATAAAATTAGAGGAGTTTATTGAACATCACCTGAAGTTTTACTAAATCTGAACTAACTTTAAAAAACTTCACAAGGAAAACAGAACAATATGGGAACTTGACCTAATTTTTACTGTTCAGAATCTACAGTTATAAACTCTTAATGGAAACAGGTTTTAATGAACTGTGCAATAACCTACATCCAAAGGAACTCAAAAGGAAAGGAGCATTACTTGGGTGCTGATTCCTGTAAGAGTTCTGTGCTTGGTGCTGAGCTCTTGGTACAGATTTAACAATCCAGCATGTTCCCGCAGAGCCACACGTGGGCACGTGGCTACTGGGTGAAAGGGTCAACAGTATCTTAGATTGCACGGTACCTTTCATCTAGGGATGCTGAAGTGCTGCATATGCAATTAAATGAACAGTTCAAGTATGCTATTTTTTTTTAATTTTTTTTTTTTGCGGTGAAAGCCAAAAGCTCAACCAGCCTTGTTGGTTTACTGGAAAGGTTGAAAGTCCTCACTCTAAAGCATAGTGTTCAACTCCTGAAATAATTTGTCCTTAAGCTCATAGTATTTGTGTCACCTCTGTCTTTGCCGTAATATTTGACAGCCCTTTCTACTAATGAATGGCAAAGTATAAAAACAAGTGAAATAATTTCAAAATGATTCCTGGTTTCATTTTTTTTTCATGAAACACTAGTATTAAATCAGAGTTTCAACTTCTCTGCAAAGTTGTCTTTTTGTATTGAGACTACAATCTAACAGATCGCAGCTCTAATAACATCAAGACATAAGTCCTTTTTCCCTCTGATAGTTACTCACGCAGGTGGGTGCTTATGGTATTTTGCCTTTATTTGCCTGTATGACAAATCAGGTTTGTCTGAAAGCCCGAGTACACATCTGCCTCAGTTCTGAATGCAACCCTGATTACTGTCTTTTACTGGTGGCTTGTAAGACCTGTGAAACACATCAGTGGGAATGGTTTCAGGCTAGCTATGAAGCCAAACTCTTATAGGTTCCCAGCGAAGAGAAAAAAAGCCACACAAAAATAACTGTTAGAGGTTCACTTTAGTAGAAAAACTTGCAGAGGCTTTTGTGATATCATTGTTGAAAAGTTTAGACCTCCCTCCCCCTTGATTTTTCCGTGAAAATAATGGAGCAAATTCACTACAGATTTGCTGGTAGATTTGGTCCAAGGTCTGCACAGGACAAGAGGAAACGGCCTCAAGTTGCGCCAAGGGAGGTTTAGGTTGGACATTGGGGCACTGGAACAGGCTGCCCAGGGAAGTGGTTGAATCACCATCCCTGGATGTGTTTAAAAGCCATGCAGATGTGGTGCTCAGGGACATAGTTTAGCAGCAGACTTGGTAGAGTAGGGTTATGATTGGATTAGATGATCTTAAAGGTCTTTTCCAACCTGAATGACTCTTACGATTCTGCGATTTCTCAGAGAGAAAAAAAATTATGCTTGAAATCTTTATTCCACCTGGAAGCATTACCATTGTGCTGTGTTGGAGCCTTATTTTTCAGTAAAAGAGTGCTTAAGGAGTTTCATGCTGAGCAATTTTGAGCAGGGTGAGATAAGTGGACAGTCAGTGACTTTCAGTGATTCTCCCCCAGCAATCACAGAAAGGATGGGGGCAGGGGGAAGAGATGGGCTCTCAAATGAAATAAGGGGAAGAATGATGGTTTGAGCTGCTTTGGGAAAGAGAGATGTGCTTTAAATAGAGACAGGGCAAGAAAGGGAGAGGATGGCATCCACATATGTGTCACTTTTCAGTGTCCATGGGTATGTTAGCATGGTTCTGGCTTTAACCCTGACATGGAGGGATATTCACACAACGTGACTGCGGTGATTTTACATTGCCAGCTGCTTTCCCTGGACTCCATCCATTGTCAGTGGAAAACAAATAATTTTCAGAAAATTCAGAAAAGGAGCCTAATTTAGTTGTGTAGAATTGTTCTCTGGAGAATGTCTACTTCTCTCCATTAACTATAGATGGCACCTAAATTTGGGCTTATGGATAGATGGTGTGAATACTTCCTTCTCTTTTCCCCAGCTTCCTCAGTGGTTCTGCATTGATTTTAAAGGCCCTGAGTAACTGGGCCATGTGATGTTTCTTCTTGAGGGCTATCAGCACTCAAATGCAAACAAGGGAATGCATTTCAGAGGCCAGACTTGAAGGGCCTGGATGCTTAGATCCAATGGATTTAAAAGACACGGGACCCAAACGTTCAATCTCTTTTAATCAACTGGTAATGGACTACAAAGAGGATACAGTCACAGGGGCTATAACCAGAGTAAAGGATTGGTCTTGAGTAGCTACATGGGGCAGAAAGTGGGGAAAAAACACATGCCACATTGTGGATGGGTGTTATATCCAACTTGCTATCTGGAAAGAAAACTCTAACTTTATTTGCACTGAGCACAAAGCCACAGAATGGTGTTTTCAAGAAAATTATAGTTCAACGAAAGTTATGTCTACATCAACAGTTAACTAGTGTAAAGTGAGCAGATCTCCACTTTTGGGCACCTCAATAAAAGAAAGATATCAAGGTGCTGGAGTGAGCGCAGAGGAGGGCAACGAAGCTGGTGAAGCGCCTGGAGAATAAATCTTATGAAGAGCAACTGAAGGAGCTGGGACTGTTTAGTTTGAGGAAGAGGAAGCTAAGGGGAGACTCATCACTCTCTACAATTAGGACATTGCAGA
Source organism: Eurystomus gularis (assembly GCA_013400335.1). Lineage (NCBI taxonomy): Eukaryota > Metazoa > Chordata > Aves > Coraciiformes > Coraciidae > Eurystomus > Eurystomus gularis. The sequence goes on along the minus strand of VZZY01013045.1, from coordinate 30,052 downwards.
GAGGTTGGTGCTGGTCTCTTCTCACAGGTAATTAGTGATAGAACAAGAGGGAATGGCTTCAAGCTGCGACAGGGTAGGTTTAGACTGGATATTAGGAAAAAAAGATTCACAGAAAGAGTAGTCGGATCCTGGAACAGGCTGCCCAGGGAGGGGGTTGGGTCACCATCCCTGGATGTGTTTAAGGGTCATTCAGATGTGGTGTTGGGGGATACGGTTCAGGGGAGAACTTTGTAGAGTAGGGTTGATGGTTGGACTTGATGATCCTAAGGGTCTTTTCCAACCTGAATGATTCTATGATTCTATGAAAGAGTTGGCGTGGAGCATTTCACATCCACTGTGCTTGGTTCACAGCGTGAGGTTGTGGGAGGCAAGAAGAGTTGTTATTTGGACTGGCTTTAGTCTGGTCCTGTGGACTGGACCACTTGAATGTCTGGGTGCATTTGCTGCTCTCAGTGTATCTTCTGATGTAGTTTTGTCCTAAATGAATCCATGTGATGTGCACTGAGACAACTCCATGAGGTACAGTGCAGGCCAATTTGTAGTGATGACTGGGAGATGCCCCTCAGAAGTGCTTTCCTGATCCAAACCAAATTGCTAGTGTAGGACTACCTGAAGACAGTTTAAAGGGACAGACATTTCTTTTAAGCTTCCTGAATGCTCTTTGTATGGCTGAGTAGAGTTGCGTGAATTTTTTATTATCAACTTTGTTAAACTGAAGAAAGTTAATTTCCTTCAGAACACTTCTTTCTTTCTTTTTCCTCCAAACCGCTCCTAATTCAGTGAACTCTTTTGCCTGCCCTGAGGAACACAAGAGCCTGGTACGTCACCATCTTACGTTCCAGTGGTTGGTTGCTGCAGCACAATAGGGGAGAAACGTTACACCTCTGATTTAGCTATATTTTGTATTTCCATCGAGCAGAAATAAGAAAGTACCTAGAGCTGGAAGAAATTTGAATGGCACATACATATCTTTGACAGAATAAGGAAAGGAAGAAAGGTAACAACTATATTTAATAAAGGATCAAGCTTGCTATGTTGTAGCTCATACCACTGGCAAACAGAAGAGTATTGCTCCCCCTCTACTCTGCTCTAGTGAGGCCACATCTGGAGTACATCCAGTTCTGGGCTCCCCAGTGCAAGAGAGACAGGGAACTACTGGAGAGAGTCCAATGGAGGGCTACGAGGATGATTATAAGGCACTAGAATATCTTAGAAGGAAAGTCTGAGAGCCCTGGGGCTGTTTAGCCTGGAGAAGAGAAGACTGAGGGGATCTGATCAATGTTTATGAATATCTGAAGGGCAGGTGTCAAGAGGATGTGGCCAGTCTCTTTTCAGTGGTGCCCCGTGATAGGACGAGGGGCAACGGGCACAAACTGGAACACAGTTTGGAGTTCCACCTCACCATCAGGAGGAACTTCTTTACTGTGAGGGTGAGGGAGCCCTGGAACAGGCTGCCCAGAGAGGTTGTGGAGTCTCCTTCTCTGGAGACTTTCAAAACCTGCCAGTACGCATTCCTGTGTAACCTGCTCTAGGTGAACCTGTTCTGGCAGGGCGGTTGGACCTGATGATCTCCAGAGGGTCCTTCCAACCCCTTTTATTCTGTGATTACTGTTCTGGTAAGGGCTGCAAAGCTTCCATCAGTGATAAGGTGTTTCATGAACTCTGTACTAAAATCCCAATTCATGCAGGCATTAGTTACCTTGAAGGGGTGCCAACAGGCCATCTACACATGGTGGAAGAGAATCCATTTTCTAATTCTGTCATTATTTTTTCTTAATTATACATTTTTGTCCCTTTTGCCTTTATGTTTTTTTCTCTCATTTCTTTTTCTTTTTCCTTATTTTTATTATTCTTATGAGCTTAGTAGGACTCTGGAGCAAAACTAAGGTAGCCACATTGACTCCACTACCCTGTGGCCAGCTGAACAGTTGTGTTTTGACATCTGGCCAGCATGAAACATGAAAGTTAAAATGTTTGTAGTATGTACTCCCTCTCATCCCATATGTACAGCACAACAGCCTAATGGTACATATGTTCTTCAAACTTCCCATTAGCTATGTGCATAGCACAAAACAAATACTACCTTATGCTCCAGACAGTATAACATATAAAGGCACTAACTCCACAACAACTTGGCTAGATTTTCAAGTGTGGGTAATTAATGACCTGCCAACCCTGTCTGTGGCACAATTACAACAGCAGCTTTCTCCTGCTGGCCTACTATTGGTATTCCCTGGAGATCCAGCTTTGGAGGAATAATCCATTCAGGCATTCACCCCTCTCCTGAGGCTCACAAAAGGGTGGTGAGGTGCATGTTTGTGTGCTTTTTAATGCGAACCGCAGGCACTGAATGGTGACCACCGAGAGTATCTGAAAGACAATGAAATACAACCGAGGTACCACCTGATGCAGGAGTGACATGAAGTGGTTGTTTTCAAACCATGAACTTCCTTTAGAGCTGTTGTGCTCAGGTACGATGCACTTTAGTCAGAATTTGGAAAGAGTGCAAACAAAAAGTTGGGAAAGGGAAGAACGGTTTATTGGCCTTGCATAAAATTCAGAGGTAGCAGAGAATCTGCAAAAGAAATATGCATTCTTATTACACTTGCTATAGCACACAAATCCCATTTATTAATATTGCAGCAGAGGAAGGTACCACTGTAATCATTTGCGATTTCAATAATTTATATCAGTACAGAATTCATGAATTCTGTGTTTGCACATTTGGAGAATGCTACAGCTGAAGAGGATCTACTGAAAATGTAAGAGATGAGTATTTCTAATCACTTCCACGTTCTTTTCAGTTCCCTGGAAGAACAAGGCAGTTACAAAATGCAAAGATCCAGGTAATTCCTAACATTAAACCTGCTGCAAAATACATGAATGAATGCAGGTCATAAAACACAAAAAAAATTTAACAATGAACCTGAGTGTTAAAAGCAGTGTGTAAACACTGAATTTTTAGCTCTTGAGTCTGCAGATACATTTTCCTATAGCACAAAACCAGCTCTATTCAAAAGAAATCAGCAGCTCACTTTTCTTTGGGTTTTGTGCCGTAGCACGTAGTGTGTGTGTACATATTTCTGTGCATAAAATACTCAGCTATGTCTTCAATAGATTCAGTTCCCAAAGCAACATATATCAAAATGAGATGTGATATGTGGTCCACTGCAAAATCCCCCAAGGACTGGCAGTAGTTTTGGGGCAACAGGTCTTCACCAGTGGATGTGAAGTGAAGCGTTCAGATGTGATGGCCTGTAACCAGGAGAGTGGGGTAACTGGGTCATTAACACTTTGCAGGTCTGAGTCTGAGGCACAAGATGGTTCTTGATAACTTTTGGGGATCGCAATGTCAATAGCAAGAGACTTTTCTTCTGCCTTTTTAAAAATTTTATTTCCATGATTCAAAATCTGAGATACCAGGGTGTGTTCTGATGACAGCCTATTTTTGTGGGCATACAGAGGTGGAGCACAGCCGCTGCAAATAACCAGGAAAATATACAAAATAAGAAATTAACTCTGCTGCTAGACTGTCCATGGAGCTACTTCTGTCTAGCAAGCACATAAACTTGTAGGAAGGCAGGTCAGAGTCTCCTCTGCTGACAGACCAGGTATATTTAAAAAGACAACGTGTCATCTGTCATGCTCAGTGGCAAGACAGCTTTCTTTTCTGGACATAAAATGTAATCACTGCCAGAGGTAGGAACCTGGGCTTGGCTCTTTATTTATTTATGTTATTCATAATGAAAAAATGACAAATTGAAGCAAACATTTTCAAAATGAAACCGTGATGACCAGTTGAGAAACAATAGCTGAAACAAGACAGGAAGACTAGAGTGGTTTAGATTTCTTTTTAAGAAAGATCTGGTTACATTTTTCTAGCTATCAACATTGTTGATAATTTCATTTGTAATTATTTTTGTGCCAACCTAATTTTCATTGACAAAATGAAAATTTTATGACTCAAAAATTGCATTTTATTTTTATAGGTGATTTTAAAGAGAATTTTAAAAATAAAACTTCAAAACTTCTGTTAAACTGAATAATTCCTGCCTCAACTTTAACTAGTATTTATATTCATAAGTTTATGTAGACACTGCAACCAGTTTTAACACAATCAGACACCTCTGGCTGCTGTCACTTGTTATCAGTATATTGCCACAGTTACTCTGAAACATAGTAGAGGTGATGCAATCATAAAAACCCACTGCCATGCCTACTTTTGCAGTCACTACAAATGGTTGTGCAACCGCTCATGGGAAATTTTCAGAAAGTTTTTATACAAGTGTAGCTTGAACGTGTACAGCTTCATGAGAAATGGAAATATCCTGCTGAATGTGCTTTTGGTTCTTCTTTTAATAGAGGGTAAGAAAAACGCCAAGAATTATTTATTGTTTGGGTATGAAAAGTGTCATTTAGAAACATGGTATCACAATGAAGGATTCTATATTTATGTATATTTTTTTCATCCAAAAAGGTAAACTATTCAACTCAGCCATCGAAGAGACAGAAGCTGAATGATTAAAGGATCTTCTTCTTGCACAGAAAAAATAATTGACAGTTGCAATTTTTTGTTTGATACAGCTCTGCCCCAAAAAATTTTTAAAAAAATCCCGTTAGTATGTGTTGTTGAGAATCCTACTGTATAATGGAGACACTATAAATTACAAGGAAATAAAAATATTCTAGTAATGTCCTTATCTAGATGAGCTGTGCTCTCATGATTAACCATGTCATCAGAAACTCATGTAATCTATAGTTGCCTGTCTTTATTTGTTTATTGGGCTATCGAATGTTCCCATTTCATTAAGTGCCTGCTCTCCGCTGAGAAGGTACTTAACATTTCTCATCACTGTGGCTTTTTTTCAGGGCTCCATCCTCTGTAGCCTAGTAGCCCCATTTAGTTTCTGCTGTCCTCCAGACAACGCTGTCAGCAGCTCTCCACTTCCCACACCAGGGCCTTGTCACCTGTTCTGATTAGAAGGCCTTACTGCTTAGAAGTAGGACTGTTCTTATTAGAAGGCTGTACTCTTTTCAGTATACAAGTTATTTGTAGGAGCTCGGTACATCAGGGTAGACATCCTCTAAAAATCTAAATGTCCCCTTTCTCTTTGTAGCACCTGGCATGTGGCAACTAACTGCTAGCGTGAGGATGTCCTTACCTCAGGGGAAAGTGTTCTGTCTTGAAAAAAGAAGATTTCTGAGGGCAATTCAATATATTTTCCTTCAGGGTGTGGTACTTCTCAGAAGCAAGTTCACAGTCTAAGCCCTAGGCAGGCTCTGTAGTTAGTGGAGAGAGGGATTTCCAGGGGGCAGATCTGAGCCACAGCTTGACTTACTTGTCCTCTGGAAATACTGCTACAGTTTCTTCTGACTGTAGTAGGAGCCTAAGATGATCAAAGTTAGAGCAGAGGAGCACAGAAGTGGAGCAACCAAAAGGGTTTCATTTGGCAGGAGAGGGGCAGCAGCCTCTGATCAGTTGTCGTGAAGTGATGGGCAGTCTGTTCTGTGGGTTAAAGGACAGGAAAGGAGCAGAATTCGCACTTCGAAATGATTTTTTTAAAATCTTTACTGAACATTTAAAAATGTGACTTGAAGGACAGAACAAATAGGACAAATACATCTTATGTTCCTACCCTTCATTTCTTCCAGGTGACAAATTATTGGTCTCTAATTGTCCTGGTAGCTGACATTTTCACAGGAAAAACTGCCAGTTTGTAATGAAGGAAAAGGGAAGTGGGGAGTGAAGAAGACGAAGCCAGAAATACTGCAGATTCAAAGAGATATGGAAAGTGAGCAGCAATAAAGGAAGTTGAAAGAGCAGAGAAGAACTGTGATCAAATTAATTTAATCAAATTTGATCAAGTTAATTGGCTTTTCAAACATGAATATGCATAGGATATGTGATATGTGTGTGCACATAAGTAGGATAAAATGCACAGGACACATGATGTGTGTGCACCTAAGGAGGATAAAATCAAGGGAAGTAAAATCAGTCACCTCCCAAGGCTGTATTAGTTGTGCATAAACTCCCATTGATGAAGGACCTCCAGTCTTGCCTGGCAGTGTATTACACTGTTTAACCATCATTATTTGTTTTCCTAATAGCTAATATAAATCTTACTTGCCACAGTTTAAAGCCATTCTTTCTTGTCCTATTCATTGTGGAGAAGGAGAAGCCGGACATGCTTCTCCTCCTTGCAATAGCCTGCTACATATTTCAATAGTTATCGTGCTAACTCTAAGCATTCTTTTCTCTAGTCTTTCAGCCCTCACTCAGATATATTTCCTCAGCTGCTGTTACACTCAGCTTTTTTTCCATCTTTATTAATGAACATGCTCAAAACTGTCCAGAAAACTCCACTCGAGACTATCTATCTCAGTTTCTGAGTGATGTGAAAATATGTCCTTATGCTGACAGGCAGCACTCTCATTTGCATGTCCCAAGGTGCTGCCTACCTTACTGGTAATAGGAGACCACTATTAATTCACCTCTTTAAAATCTACTCAGATTTTTTTCCCCTGGTTAAGCATGTAACTTCCTGTCTTAGAGGTGAAACTGACTGTTTCTGGCAAACTGCATCTTGTACTTCTTGTCATGTAATTGCCTTAGTTTTTCTAATTCTGGTCCAAATCTTCAGTGTGCTTGCAGTTACATCCGCCTTGAGCTCATCAGAAAATGTAATAAGCATATTCATTTCATCATTCTTGGCACCTCTGCAAACAGAGTGGGCCCAGGACAAACCCCTGTAACACCTCTTGATGCATCTACATCAATAGCCAGCCACTGCAACTACTCTGTGCCCACCTTCGAGTAGTTCCATCAGGAAGCAATGATGCATCTTAATACAACTTTTTCCAGGACACCCCGTTCAGCCTCAGCTTTCATTTTTGGCTGCACTTCATAATAAACATTGCTATTTGTACAGCTGCCTTCTATCTTCCTGGCTGGCTGGATAAGGACCTGATTATTTTCCAACAACTTTTGTAATTACCCTTGAAGAAGTAAATTGCTATCTATTATGTACAGTCCATCTGTCATTATGATAACTGTTCCTCTCCTCATAATATTTCCATGTGGGCTTTAATTGGCAAGCTTTTGTTGCTTGGCGAAGATTTCATGAACATTCTGTCTGTGCTCTGAAGAACAAAGAACAAATTTCAAAGGCAGGAAGACAACACTAATGAGTATAGCTGCTACTCATTCACTGTAAAGGTGTCTCTCCCTCGTAACATGCTCTGGGCTTATGGTTTGTTTGGTTTTTAAAAATCTCTTTACTGATGGGTGCAAAAATAGGGAAAAATGGCTTTTCTAGAGTACATTTTTCTACACATTCACCTTCATTTGGATAAAAAAGGCAGTGGAGAGCTCTCAGAAGGCAACTTCATATCCCTTCCTACACAAACTCTGTGTACTTTCAGAGTGCATTGTTTCTGATTGCTGGCTGGACTGAAAGTTTCTTCTTGTGATGTCAGATGGCTCTCTGTGCCTGCTCCCACCTTCGAACAAAGTAACTTCTCTCAGAAAATGCCTTGCAAAAATTTTATTGAGAATAGTTTAGAAGAAAAATGCCTGGAAGTGTATTAAAGCATAAATCTTTTGATAGCACCTTATAACAAAGATCTGTTAGGCAAGTATCCCAGATTTAGAATCTCATGTTTAAAAGGTAGAGTTGAATGAAATTATGATCAGAAACATGCAGCACTATGCATCATAATTAAAACAATTAGAGATTGTATTTTTCCATAGACTAATCAGAATGTAACAAATCCTTACAGAACGCGTCACCTTCCAATCTGATTCTTTTAAGCATTAATTATGCTTCCTTTAACTCTTAGGATGTCCTTTTGTTTTGTTTGAGGAGGAAGGCTGTGGTTTAATTGTAGTTTGGTTGCTTTTTTTTAAACAGAGTTAAGAAGCTTTGCCTAGAATTGTTATGTGGCTTTAGGTGAGAACTATGGATAAAAGAGCTCTGCTGTTGTGATCATTAATAGCCACCTAAATCCATCAGAGTGCATTTCCTTTTCCTGAAGTGGAAGCATTGCATTAATTTGCTTTCTAGTTTAGAAAGTAGTGTAGAGTAAAAGTGGTAAAAATAGATTATTTTTTGAAGTATGAGAGAGTCTTCATTTTAGAGACCATTTAGGCATTGCTTACTTAGCAATCCATAATTTGCTATTTGCATCTATCTCCATTTACACTCTGCAACAGAATTAACACTCTGCCTCGATGCATACTTGAGATGTAGGTGATGATAGTGGTTCAGGACTACAAGAGCACTCCTCATTCCGAGTCAGGGGTGAGAACCACAGAAAATGGAAGGGAAAATATATTGTTGTAGGGACCAGCTCTTTGACAAGGTATACATGAAGGGTTCTGACTGCTGTTAGGCACTCTATCACTTTTGAAAAATGCAAGACTATTATTCCTCCTGAACGGGGACTCCAGATCTAATAACTTTATTCTGCATACAGTTAATTTTTACCTATTTCTTTTTATCTAATTCTTTCTTTTGTTGCTTTTGTTTCTTTGCATCTAATACCAAGTAGCAATGTAACTGCACGTGGTTCCAGATGTGGCTTTATTTTAGTGGTAAATACAATAATGCACAGTGATTTGTCTGTTTTTTACAGGGTATTGGATTCTTTTGCATCTAGAACATTCATTAAGTGTGAGATAAAATTATTTGCTAATAATTTCAGCTGGTGCTTAGCAAAACTTTCGATGTTCCCTGTTCTTGACTTCTGTGACAAGGGAGATGCATTTTGAAGAGAGGTAGTTGACTGGGGATTTAGTGGAACCTGTTTACACTGATTTGGAGGAGGAGGTCTGCCAGTTTTAGCAAATACCAAACTGCCTTATGTTTTCTCTCTGCCACTGTTCTCAGGATAACAGAGAACTCTGACTCATGATGCTGATCTGAGGGCCTGCCAATTACTTTCTATGTGAAACAAAGGACTAGATCTACTACTTTCTCATTCTTTTTTCCTGCAAATGTTGCAGACTTTTTTTCTCCGCGTTCATTTATGCAGGACTTTCTTGACTCTCTCCCCTTGAAGCACTCACCTTAATTTCTCTCAAAATTGATCACTCTTCCAGAAATGCCACTTGCCTCATCTCTTCCTGCATTAGAATCTCCTTAGGTTTTAAAACCCAGGAAACCTGGTTTTAAAAACACTGGATAAGTGACTTCAAAGTTTTTATAAGAAAAGGAAAAAAAAAAAGTCATAGATACACATGTCATTTGCCATGATGAAAAAAATCATGGACATACACACACTAAACTATTTTTGAAACTATTCATTTGTTTGTCCTCCTCCCTGGTGAGGCGGGATCTATGGTGTGTGCTGATGGAAGAGTTGATGTAATAAAGATAAGCATGGAGACCAGACACAAAGATAAGCAGAGGACTGAGATAAACTCTTTACTTATACCAAATAGATTGTTGTATCAAAAGTTACTCTGCAGAAGCTATGAAGTAATTTAAAATTATAAGTGTACAGGACTATTAGGATTCCCTCTTTTTGACTGGGAGCAGGGGCTTTAACCTTGGTTCCATCTATTTTTCAAGAACCTCTTACCAAGGTACAAAAATCCTTTAACAGTTGTTTCTTTTTTTAGCTTTTTTCTTTCTTTCTTTCTTAGAAAAAAAAAAAAAAAAAGCTGTTAGCATTTCGTCTAAAGCACTTAACAACTTATTCATTCATTGGAGTACAGACAAGAAGCTGGGTCTCCAGATGAGCACCCTGATGTAAGAGGCTCCAGTGTTACCGCGCTACCCAGACACTCTTCTGAATCAAACTTTGAGTGCAGGCTTAATTAAAGGGTCAAATTCTCTTTGGTTACTGTTGGAAATTTAGAGTTGACTAAACTGAGCTTGCTTTAAATAATCACTGAGATGAGAATCTGGTTCACGAGCTGCTCACTAAAGAAACAGGTTTTAAAAGATATTGGGAGGAGGATTAATACCTTCCCAATAGTCTTTGGCAGTGGCATTAGCATTTATAAGTAAACACTAATAAAAATCCAAATTTGAGGCCAGTTTTCATCATCACTGTGTGGACACCACTTGCTGATGAGAAGTAGCTGTGGAAATGAATAATAAGTAGGAACTGCCAAAATTTGTCTTCACTTGAATGGTGCCATGGTCCAATTTACACAGCTTCAGTAGTGGGAGACAAATGAGCAGTGATTATCATTTATTCTGTCAGGAGCAATGGTGGTATGAATGGCTCTGTCCAAAATAATCAGAGTGCTGGCTATAAGCCAGAGCAGAGGAAAGAGCAACACATGGTGTTTTACGGATTTAGATAGCTGCATAGCTTCTGACTGTGGAAAAATCTGAAGTGAATGGATGGGATGGAGAGTGGAGGGGGAAAAGATGTTCTAATACTGTCATTTGAGAAGACAAATAGCTGTGAGATCAGACTTTCTGGTGCATGTATCTAAAACACAAACAGCAATATTCTGTCTCTTGCACCACTTTTTCTATACTCAGGAGGATTACACAGTACATTCCAGCCTTTTCTCCACATGAATCAAACACCCCCATGCATGGACTAAATGGGAGATCTGTTCACCGATCATGTCCTGCTCCTAACTCATTTCTAAGGTCGTGGTTAAAGCATGAAGGATTGTGTGAGAATATGAAAATATTTAATCCAGGTTTTTTGTGGTTAGTTGCCTTTCTCTCTTTCTAACCTACCTGTTCACTTTATCTAAAGGGATTGATACTTGGAGGTTGTCTCAAAGCTCTCACTGGATAAGCAAAAAAATATTTTCTGATCCTGCAGAGCTGGTAGAGTGCCTGCTAGATGGAACTGTTACTATCTGCTCTACACAGATTCCGAATTTTCTTCTTGCCATTGGGCACTCAAAAGTAAGACTGGAAGTGGATACACTGAAATTTGAACTCTTCAGGAAGGGCTCAGTCCCATGGGATTGACAGTTATTGAACTCATTTTTGTCAGTTGAGATGGACTCATTTGGAGGTTTGATTTCTTTTTACCTACCACAAGAGCTTAGCAAAATGAGTGTCACACTTATTGTATAGTAATCCAGTACAAGAGTTGTTGATGCCCTATTCTGACACAGTCCTTTATTTTGTGAGGATAGGAAAATCTCGTCGTAGGAGTGTTATTCTCCTATTTTAATTGGCATCGTAAGGAAAGAGTTTCAGCTCCCCAAATCTTCCCCAAATCCAGTGGATTTCTGAATAACCTTGGATTTTGCACATTGCAGCCCTCTATGAGCTCCCTTCCATCATCAGAGCTCTACTGAGGATCTTAATTTGTGTAACCATTCTAGGAAAGGCTCTGAGCAAATTTTATCCAGCCTGAGGCGCTACACATTAAACAGTCTTGTGAACCCTGGAACTAATGAAGCCAGATTTCCTACTTCATTAAACTTACAGTTTAGTGAAGTTCTCATTACTATTGTTCATTTTTAAAGTTAGTTAAATTTGTTATGTCCATCCCTCTACAGAGCTGCAATAGAAAGGAAAATAAAAGAAAAAAAAAAAAGCAAATTATGAGCTACTTTCTTTGTTTTTAAAATCAAAGTCAGTTGTAACAAGAGACAGACTTCCTGAGCATCATACCCACTGCATTGCAGAGATAATGTGAATGACAGCCATTGTGATATCACCTTGGGGAACAGCTCCAAACAACCATTCTTTAACAGCCGTCTTATCTTCATACTGGCTGATTTATACATTAATTAATTATATATGGCATGAATTGTGGCCCAGTAAAAATGATTTGGGCCACTTTAGGACAGGGAATACGATTTTTTGCGTAGTTTGATTAGTGATTTTTTGCAATCACTAATCACTAACAGGCTACAGCTTTATGTCAACCTGATAGTACCGAGTCTTAGGACTTGCCTGGGTTTGCCTTGGCCTGAGCTGCCGGAAGCTTGGTTAATGCTTGGCAGCAGCTGCCTGACTGGTAGCTCAGCTGGATAGGCTTCAACTCGGTGAATCTCACACAGCAAAGGACTGACAGGACTCCGTTGTCCCTGTGTATACAACAGCAGCCCACTGATGATGTGGGGCTCTTGTGTAACTTTCAAACTTTTCTGCAATTTGATGAAGAAGAATGAGACTGTGAGGAGAAAATTAACAAAATTAGTCCCAAGCAGACCCAAGACTGAAGAGGAAGAAAGTCCCACCATTAAGGTCCTCCCAGCGAGGACTGCAGAATTATAATGACATGTTGTAACTCACCACCACCACTGTGAGATGAGAAAGACTGAAATGGTCAACCTTAGGACCAGAGGTGCACCTAAACAGTGAACATACCACCAGAGAACAGGATTGGTATGAGTCTCTTTTGTATTAAAAAAATATAACTGCGAAAATAATGAAGCTTTTCTGTATTTACGAGATCATTCTGGACTACTGGACTGCTACAACAGTAACTGTAGTAACAATGAATTCTTACCTCGATAGATAGATACATGTTAACGTTTGCTCTAACAAGATTTTGATGCTAACAAAAATAACTCAACAGTAACTTTGGTGCACTATGCACTGTATTCCGCCGAATTAACATAGCTGCATTTGCACTTTGGGTACCAAAACTGTAAGTTACTTTGACTGTAGAAACATATCAGAGATACTACAGTACAGAGACTGGTCTTGCAACGTATCTTGTCTAAGTGCTGCAGTAATTTTAATTCCTTCTAGTTGGCTAAAACCTGTTCTGATCCTAACAGGCTGAAGCACCACAAAGCTTAATGCCTTGCTCTCCAATTAGCAGAAGTCAGACACTATCCATGCCAAGGGTAAACTTGTCTTTCCCTATTTCTTGATATTCCCTATCAATGCTTTACTAGGCCTCTGCATTTCAACCCCAAACTCCATTCTCCCTTACTTGAGTGAGGGCTAAACTCCTCACGTATAGGCAACTTGCATGATGAGCTGATTGTAAATTCCTAATAAATCCTTTCTGCCATATTGTGAAATTTAGAAAGTGAGCTGTCCCAGGTGGATTCTCCAGTGTCTCATAATATGTGAGTCTAGATTTTCCTTCCTTCATTGTGGCTTGCGAAACTAGAAGACATCTATCTGTTTCTCTGTCAACACTGGTGAAAACTGAGCTGTAAATTCAGAAATTACCAGGGATACCCAAATTCTCGTTCTTTCTCATAATTCCATTCGACTTCATGTGTATAGAACCTCATTATTTACTTCACAGAATCCTGAAAAGCATATTTTCCTTTGCAAACCCATCTAAAACATCATTTTAACCTACCAAGAAATAGCACTGAGCTTGCTTCTTGTTCATGTATTCTACAAACAGGGTTTCTGAATAATGACAGAGACTTTCTGAAGTGTTTTCATATTCTCTTAATTTGATTTGCTATTGAGTCAACATATTACGCTCTGATGGCAAGCTTGTATTCCAATATATAGGATGCTTTTAAATTATTATAGGCACTAAAGACCGTAACGAATTATTATGGTCTGTTGTCCGCCTTTCGGTAGCGTATGTGTTATTTACTGTACTCATGATATTTACTTCTTCTCCACATTTGCCATGCTTTCATTGCCCTAATGGTCAGAGTAAATATTGTAAATTATAGTATGAGTAGTAAAACATATTCCAGAGTAAGAATGAAGTAAATAACCCAATAACAGATCTTTACTCTCTGATTTCTACAGAACCAAGGGATTGGTTTGTATTGTTTTGGTCTTAAATCTCAGAGCATCAGTGTCGAAGTGAAATTCACCTCTAATTAAAATTGGCCTACAAACATTCTCCTTTTCCTTATAAAATATTCCTGTGTAACCAATTCCTCTACTTGGGGCACACAAATCTACTACATTATTAAATCAGTTTCTCTAATGATGCAGCTGGCAAAAATAAAAACATAATTCACAGCCTGCACGAATTTGAGGATATTTTAACAGCCCCTCAACTTATTCTTTAAAGCAGTTTTAAGGTCATGGCTTCATTGATAGACTTGCCCTAAAATAACAAACTTGGAGTAAAAGCCTGAGTATAACTACATGAGGGAAACAGGGTGCAAGAGGACAGAAGAACTGCACCTTTTATCATTGTGGCCTGCATTAAAATGATACTGAACTGGGCCAGGAATCATATCCCCAAATAAAAATCTTTAGGAAAGAGTTTCATCAAGAGTCAGCAATTTCTCCCACCCCGCAACGAAGTTTAGCTTTTCCTGGGATACACCATTTGCAGTGTATAGCCTCAAGTGTATCACAGATTTCTTTGGCTTAGCATCTTAAGTAGGTGATATTTGCAAGAGTATTCCCTCCTCCACTTCTTGCCCAGGCAGGAAATAATATTAATCAGCTTTGCTAAAGTCACTCTGCTCCATTATTTCAGGTGGGAGGCTTAAGGGAAGATAAGGTTAGAACTTAACAGAAGGGAAGCAAAACTTAGGGAGCAGCAAGGAGGAAAAGAAAGGAATGAGGAAACAAATATTACAATGAGAGAAAACAAGAATAAAGGAAACACACAAAGCATAGAGATCTTGATCAGAAGTAGTGTTCAGGTAAAGTATTAATTTTAAGCCTTTTAAAGCTTAAATACTTTGGAACATTGAGCTAAAGGAATTGTCTAAATGTAAAGTTGCACTAGTTTAAATAAAAACTGTCAGGTAGCATGGCCCGATACTAATTAAACCAGTACAATTTAGTGTTTCTAAATATACTCATTTAAGATCTTGGCTATGTTTGTGAATTTATCTCAGCCTACAGAACAGATTTCACAGGTAAAATTAATAAGCCAGTATAAGCCAGAAAAAAGTACATGTCATGGTTCTAGGAGTGCTTTGGATGTGATAAACTTTGGTTTACAAATGAACACATGCTAACACCAGCCTATAACTAAGTTCACTGGAATTACGCCATCCTTTGGTACTTCTGGGATTGCAAGGCTGCCCAAACTTGCCATTAGGCTTGGTTTCCCCTTCTGGCTTCTGTCCCACTTGCCACTTTTGCTGTACAGGGGGAAAGAATGCCCTTGAGCTCTGTGCTAGTAACTTTACCTTCCTTTTTCCAGCTGTGCTGTCAACCTCCTGTCTGTCCTTTACGGTTTGTAGGCAGAACCTTGGAATGTGAATAATAATGCTGCTTTAGTGATCTTTGGTGATTATACCCCCATGACTGGACTGATACACACTGAATCTCAATTTGAAACATCTTCCTCATTGGTATTTGGATATCATGGTGAGAAACCTTTCAGCAATGTCCCTGGTAGACTCAGAATATTCCTGCAGTAGAAGCCTGGGTATGACTTGGCACTGCTGGGGAGAGAGTAACTTCAGTGATGGCCAAAGGAATTAAAACATCTGAAACGGCACCAAGCAAACGTGATGGGTATCGTGGTATACTCAGCACCATTTCTTAAAGGGAAGGCAAGGAAAAGCAGAGGTTCTGCAAGAACACAAATCTGCTGCATGTTTCATCAAATGCATGAGCAGCCCAGCTGGATGTGGTGGATTCCCCAACATTAGACAGTTTCAAGACTTGTCTTGACAGGGTGCTGGCCTATCTCACTTAAACTACACTTAAGGTTGGACTAGATGATCCTTGAGGTCCCTTCCAACCTGGCATTCAATGAATCTGTGATGTAGTAGTTTGCCTTAAAAAGGCGATGGATTTTCTCAGGTGATGAGATGCCAAAGGATGAATGCAATCAACTACCGTGAAAATCTCATAGGGTGTCAACATGTATTTTAGGCACTTCAAAAATCTGACCTTTAGCGTTAAGTAAATGGCTGTTATGAAGCAGGTGAAAAAAAACCCCAAAAGACTAACTTGGTACGTTTGTTCAATTCTGAATGCATTTTCTAGAAATTACTTTGTACATTTGTACATTCTGTACTGAGTTTCCTGCATGGAGTAGCTTAATGAACAGAAATATTTTTTGTTTTAAATTTCAGACATTTTTAAACAAATGCTGTATGTATAATGCCTTTACGCTTTCTTAGACTGCACATATTCTTTATTAACATATTTAAGGTAGATGCAGGATCACAGATAACAAAACTTGCCATTGATATTTTACACTTGATGTGCATACCACTTTAAAATTAAGCTCATTAAAGATAAAAGAATGATCCATTGGCAGGCCTTCAGCTGCAGACCTAGAGGTGACAGGCTATTTGGTGAACAATTTACGGAGTGTCTCACTCCCCCCTCCTTCTTAACCATGGGCATTGTAAGTTCATTCTATTAACCTTAATAGGTTTGCTTTCAAAGTGTTTTACTCTGAAGATTTAAATGTGAACTCTATCATATGTCAGCCTGCAGCTAACTTAAGCACCTAAACTAAAAGAAGATGCAATATATTCATCTATGTGCATGTTTGTATGTATGTCCACAAGCAGTAGCGAAGAAATGATGTACTGTCCCCTGTGTGGTGCTCTTCACTGTAGGTGCTTCATTGTTCCACTGTCTCTCAGGAATTTTTCTTTCTCTCATTTAAAGAAGCATTAACGGCAGGCACCTCCAGCTAGTGAGTGCTTCTGCATGCACTAGCTGAAAAAGGTTGTGCAAGTGAGAGAAGCCTGTTTTCCTCACGTAACAACTCCAGCAGATATATCTGAGGGCTGCCCTCTGTCCCAGCAGGATGTACTTTTCTCTCCACCTGGGACCCAAAGACAGACTTAGCAAGCAAGTCATAACAAATTTAGCATTTGAGTTGAGGGCAGCTTTGTTTGGACTAATGGGACACAATAGCAGGCATTATATTCTCTCTATGTCTGCCTTTTAAGCTGCTCATCAGACAGTGCTACTGCCGCTTTTATAAGGCACTGAGCAGCTGGGAGCCTACCATCATTTCCATCCCAGAGATCCCTCCAAGTGGCTTCCCCTCACAATGACACTATCCCTGATAGATTTTGGTCCTTGCAGGACTCAACATTTCTTCCCTTGCTCTGAAGGGTTAGAGCAATGGCTTGGAGAGTTTAGCAAAGCTGTAAATGCCAGCTAACAATAACCCCCCCACTTTTCATCGCCCTGGCAGTCATCACCACAGGGAATGTCATATGGGCTTTGGCCAAACTTAGCCCAGTCAAGAGAAGCGACACTAATGCTTGGTGAGCAGGAGCTAGTCCTGTTCTTATCCTGAGACACTATTCACCTTCTGACCTCCGCAGCCTTAGGTTCGCAGTGCTCTGCATGCTCAGCTGACTGCAGGTAAGGGTTGCCCTCTTGCAGTTTTACAAGATCACTTCATTCCCATGGGACAGGGATGAGAACCCAACAGACCACTACGTGAAGCTACTGTAACTTACTTTCTCTCACTGAACGCAGTGATGCATGGACACGGCCAGAGACGCAGGAAGGTATTCATCACACCTCAGCATCCCACACCGCCCCGTTTGCTCTCACATCCAGTCCAAATGCACGATATTAGTTTACCAAATACTGCCTCCTTGTGCCACCTACTGAGAGCTATACTTGCAGGAGTAGTGCAGTTAGCAAGACTCCGGGTAAAAACATCGAGAACCACATGTATTTTTTGGGCCCATGGAATGCACTTACATGAGAAACTAGACTGTGCTGGAGACATGGTCCTGAGAGGAAAATGTGGAGTGATTCTCCACATTGGCTCTCCCACACCGGGAAGACAATGAGAGTTCCTGTACATGTCAGACAAAATCGAACAATCCTTCCATGCAGATCTGAGTGCAGCATCTCACTGGATTGTTCCTGCGTCTTAACTCTTCTTGTGCTGCCAGAACACTACAGCGAAGGCCTCTCAGAAACTTCTAGCCAGGTTGGCCAAACAGCTTGCCTAAAATCTCAGCAATCTGCACAATCACCTAACTCCACGAAGTCAAGAACATAGTCATAGCTATTAGACTGCACAATCTCTGTTTACTGTTGTCCATAGTGACTTGATAGCAGCCGATTTGCTGAAAATTCCTTATTTCTAAAAGTTATCACTTCAATGCATGCTCCTCTTCCTAAAGTTTACCTTTCATCCATCTTTATAAGAAAGTATTATTGATGATCAAAATAAATCTTCTCAATTTGTACAGAATTGACTGATAAACAAATGCTATCTGTCTATTCATTAGTAATTGTAATGTAACTAGTAACGGTAACTCAAACCAGGATATTAATACAGATTTATTTGTATTTGGCCATTGATCTCATGTTGATTTAAAAGTATGGGTATACCTCATCGATGCCACTATACAGATGAGGAAGCAAGGGCATAGAATGCTACAAACCACGTTTCTTAAAGGAATGTTACTTCCTAAGTCATTATATATACTTGAGGATATGGATCCATGAGGTTTGATTCTGTCCACATGTCAGTCATAGAGCACGAATTAAAACTCAGGTCTTCCAAATGCAGCGTACTGCCTGGTGAGCCACAGAATTCTTATACCAATATTTTCTTCTGCTTTACTGTGTGACCTACTACAACTTATAAGGTTTATCTCCAGCCTGCTCTGCACTACTTCAGAAACAGATTGCACTTAATATTATATTTTTTCACTGTATTAAAATCTCTTCAGAACTTGAAATGAATGTGAAGTTGGCTCTATTAACTGTTTCAGGACCTGGAGTTGAAGAGCGTATGTGTTTGATTCTGTCTGCCTGTGTATGCTGGTGACTGAACGCAAGTCTTTTTTTTTTTTTTTTTCCTTATTTCCTGAATGATTGTACCTTTCAAATTGGTGTTTGAGTTTTAAGAAGGTTGTGGGACTTAAATTGTTGGCACAGGAGAATTGCAAGGATATAATGTCTATAATAAAGCATCCCATTTATCTACTGATGCCAGCATTTTTTGAATTATAAAGCACTTAGGGATGTTCAGACAATCAGACAGCTGAGCTAGCTAAACATTCCCAACCTTACTATTCTGCATAAATACTGGGACAGGTACCGGAATGAACCATCCCAGCCTCCTAGTTTTAACTCCGGGTTCATTTTAATATAAAGTTAAGCTGTGGAGGCAGGGGGAAAATACTGTTAACATTTACACGTTGGATGAATCCTGATTGTCAGCCTTGTACAGACTGTTCTGGTTTAGCAATAAAAATGGAACAGCAGGAGGAACAAATGCCCCCTACTTTACAAGCAACTTGTTTCAGATATCACCAGGAGGGAGCTCTAAAGGTACTTGGGTAGTTTTGATTCTACGTACTTTCCAGTCAAAAGGCTTCAGATACGTGTTGCCCATTACTGAAATCTGCCACCGTTTTTGAACAGCACCCAAAGTACTTTTCAGTCAAGCACAGAGATATGCTTCCTGTTCTAGTGAAGGATGGCAGAAGGGAAGGGGCAAAAAATAAAGCATTAAATGATGATGCCTGGCAGTACCAGATCAATTTGACTTTGGCCTAGAGGAGGGGCATCATGCCGTAAATGCAGATGCTATCATTTTGTTGGACAAAGTCCTTAAATACCTCTACGCCTTTCAGTGTCAACTAGATTGGGCTATTCGAAAGAAGGAAAAAAATTCTGAAAGAAATTAATGCTACAGTAACTTAGCCTCAGCTGTATATCTGCACCAGGACATGCAGAGACTGATCAACCTAAGGAGGCACAGCAAACCCTGCAGGCTTTAGCCCGGTTGTATAAATCCCACTTAAATCCCCCTGCAATTCATGTTGACTTCCCTTTTCTTTACTTGCTAAGTCCCAGGAGATGTTCTGAGTAAATAAAAGCTGCTGCCCTTCTAATCACCCTTTAACTCTTCCCATCAGATCGGCTGTAGTCGTGCTGAAGTGCAGTGCTAGTCATGTCATAACTGCACTCCATAGAAGCTGTCCGACAGATTGCTTCTTTGAATAGTTTTCCTAAAGAAGAGGAAGCTATCTTGGGTCTGATAAGAATAATTTTTACATATATATACGTATATATAAATTGCAGTTTCTCCATGTACAGACTTGATGACTGCTCTGTGTAAAATTAACAAAAAAAATCTATCAGGTGACAGGCATGACTGGCTGGCTAGTTATCAGAGAAGATTTAAAAGTTGTGAATATTGCCTCAACCTTTCCTGCCAATCATTCAGAAACTTCCTCTGTCAGACAGCCTCATCTGTCACTCAGGAACTACATCTGTTTGCCTATTTATTTTCTCACTTAGGGTTGAGGTCACCTGCCCTCCTTTTAGCTAATCAGAGGAGACAGCAGTAATCAAAGCACAAGATCAGTGTTCCTGGGATGTCTTTCTTGAATAGCCTCTGTATGTTCTTCAGCAAACCTTGCAAAGTAATGTAGGTATATACAACCAGAGAATAAGAACAGGGGAGAAGGCTTGGTTTTGGTTTGAGATCCAGCTAGAGGAAAAAAATATTCCTGAATCCTACATGCTACCTGAAAAAACAGGTGTAATATTTACTGAGGAATTTCCCATGTGTGGCAGGAAAAGACTGCCACCAATTCATTAAATGGTAGCCCTTCACAGGAAAACTCAACTGATGTCCTAGCACAGAGGTGAAGTGCAAAGGGTACAGGAAAATGTTTATTTTTCAAAAAATAAATCAGCTTCCTGCTTGTTGGTCTTAAGTCTCCATAAAAGAACATGCCAAGCTGCGTGGAGTTACTAATTCTGCCTCTCTGAAACCTCCTCTACTAGATACCTTTGTTAGGCTCTGCAAAACATACTATACAGTAGTCAGGTCCTGCCTTAGAGATCAGCACATTTCTGCATCCACTGAAGATATTCCTGTGGAGTTGCCTCTTAAAAAGAACTTTTACTGTGGATAAGAGGTTCATACTTGAAAGAAAGGGCAGTGAAAGCAAGCCAGAGTTCAGGGAGAGAAAGCGCATCTGACTTGTTTGCCCCATGCCTAGCTGTGGAGTGGGCTGGCAGCTTGCCTTACCTTGCAGACTCTTGCATCTCAAAAGGATTTAAAGGATACCAGCACCAGCCTGCTCTCTCAAGACTGATTTGTCTTTGTAATGTTGCTGTTGTGAGGAATCATGCATTACGATGATTAGCAGAGAGAGGTACAATTACTTTTTTGCAGCAGTAGCTGCTAAAGGATTGCCTGGAATCCCAGGCCTGACAGAGGTGGAAAAAGCATCTTGCCAGATATGAAAAGGGTGGAGAAATGGAAATTGTTGCATTTACAGAAAAAAAAAGTGTTGAAAAGGTGCAAACGGGAAGGGGAGGAGAAAGCTTGTAAGTGAACACTACCAGGAACGGGGCCCTGAAAGAGATGGACTTTTCCTCTGAGCACGTATGGCTGTTCCCATGCATAAGAAGCCACTGCCACTGATCAGCAACTACTTGTATCAGATCCTATAGACCAAGGATGAATTTAAAAAAATTTAGAGACTGATAGATACTGAAGAAAAGCAAGCTATCCTGGAGAAGGTTTAAGAATATTACCCAGCAGTAGGAAAGTGCCTGGCAAAACTGAAAAGAGGAGAAAAAAAAAAGACAGAGTGAAGAGGAAACAGTTAAGAGGAGGCAAGCACAAGCCAACTGCATAGTGGTCTCCACATGGCCTCTCTTCTTGGGAGGGAGGGAGGGAAGGCATGTTGCTTCTTCCTAATGCTCGTAGTTCTGCTGCTTAAAGAATGATGGTGAGATGATTCTGAAGTCCTAATAGCCTTTGAAATTCAAGTTCTCGGTGGAGATGGAAGAAAACTTTCAAATTACACAAAAATGAAACAAAACATTTTGTTTCTCTAGGGTAGATGACAGTAATCGCTTGATGTCCTTAATGGCTTTTCCCTGTTTCCAAATAACATCTCATTTCTCTCATTGTCAAGACATGAGCGCTTCCAATGCTTCTGAATTTCTGTTAATCTTTGCAGACTAAAATTGTTTGTAGAGTGTAATCTCTTATAGGTGTCAGGGCAGCTTACCTGAAAGGTCCATTCTAACCACGGGTGCACTTGTGTCATCACGCAGGATAAACGTGGCTCAGCCTCACCCAAACAATGAAGTCACTTAGACCCTGTTGAGCTGAATCCCAGACTACCAGTGCGGGCTGAGGAGCTGGTCCCACTTCCCTCCCCTTCGACTGGAAACCTTAAAGGGCTATCACGCTGTCTTTTTCCAAACTCCTCTACAGCGAGACCTCATCCTCCTGTCCTGTCCCAGCCCGTGGTGCCTCAGTGGAGAAGACAACCTCAAGAAGACAACCCCCGGCTATGTGAGGGGCTCAGCGGAGCTCCTCGGGCCCTGGCGGCGGCCGGGCCGGCGCTGGGCCTGTGC
>VZZY01013044.1:0-16039 GCA_013400335.1 Eurystomus gularis | reverse complement strand
GAGACTAAATCATTTATCACAGACTTATTGTTAGAGGAAGGGAGCCTGAGCTACGAGCCACTAACATCAATCATCTTGGGCAGGGGTCCCGTTCTATAGGAAGAAGATAGCATTAGCTGCAGTAAACTGAACAAATTCCAAATAAGACATTTATACTTACTCCATTATTGTAAGTTAGATAAATGGGGAATTTAAATTTCTCATTTTCCTTCCATCAATACATAGACTAATGATTAGCTCTGGTAAAAACAACACATCCCTCAACTCCAGTTTCCTAACTCATAAATATGAAATTTAATTTTGTTTTAAACCAATTTTAAGGATACATATCATATACCAATTTATTATCTGTGTAAAAAAAAAAAAAAAAGACATCCTTATAGTGAACATTCTGCTCTGTCTGCATACAAGAAAGAGTATTGTAATTAATTACCAGACTTTGAGATTATCAAATTCACAACGTGTTTACATTAATCTTTTTCCTTCAGTTACACTTCAGTTGATTCAAGGTAATAGCAACTAATATTCTAAAATTGACCAGTTTTCCAAGCAATATGGCAATTTACAGGAAACAAAAACATCGTGCTGGGACAAGGTAAATCAGTACCTTCATTTAAAATGTGTTAATTACTCAAGCATGAAAACCAATTGTCAGATAAAAGCCAACCAGCACACTGCCAGGATGGCTTCAAGATCACCAATGGCTTGAATAAACACTGACCAAAAAACACATACAGCAGCAGCAGAAAGAAATTAAGAAAGCACACATTTGTAGATGTTTGCCAATGCTCTCTAGTAGGCAGCAGGATGCAATAACACTGGGATGAAAAGGCATACATTCAAGAAAACCCTTTAAGTGAAGTAACATTCCCCTCAGATCTCAGACACAAGAGAAGCCTTCAAAGAATGCCCAGCATTCACAGCATCCAACATTAAAAAGGTCTCTCCTGTGCAAAACAAAGGTAGTATTCATCTCCGTGTCTTCATAGACAGGGCTGAAACCTAGATTCAAATACACATCAACACAGAGATTCAAAATCTGAAGCCACATTAAAAGATTTCTAGAAGTCAGAGGATGAAGATTTAGGCTATTAAGGGAACATCTTGGATCTGGAGATGGGTATGGAAAAAAAAAAAGTAATTTAGGAACATATATTTACAATTGGCTAATATAAGTAAAACTATCAATACGTTAGAAATTAACACTCAAGGTCTCACAAAACTAACTCATTAAGAGACACAAATCAGTAATGCTAAATCTGTTCTGGATTTACTTTGCACTTAGAGTAAAATTTTGTCATTCACATTTAAAATATTGAATTTATTCTTATTTTGTTACCATTTAAACTGTGAATGGTAAAATTTAAAAAGTGGCTACAGTATGGAATTAATTTACTTGTCTACATTACAATGTATATTTATGGAGCGATTTAGAAAGTTTACATGTGGCTTAAAAATTATGGCAAATTATTAACTGATATTCACGTATGTTTTAATAATGCCAAACAGAAGGGCTTTGATCTAGTCCTTTCTTTCTCCTGCCCTTGGTACAGTTACGCACCTGATGTTCCCTATCTACAAAAATTTCCCAAGTATTAAAATGACTCATACACACATTTCATTTTAAATGTCTCACTTTTAAAATTCTCTTTCTCTTCAAACAGCTGAGGCTGCAAGCATGATGAGCTCTGTCTCTCTCTAGTACATAGAAGTTAGGAATATTAACTCAGTATGCAGTAGTGTTAGGAACTGTTTTGAGAATGAAAACCCCAAGTAAACAGATTCTGATTTTTCCTGAGCTAGTATTTCTGCAAGCTGGAGCTGGTTTGAATTCTTACCCAGTCCTACAGTTCTACACTTTCTCCTGTAAGCCACAATGGCATTGTTCTGCTACTTTTCTTCTTTTGGACAAGTTGATAAGTTTTCAGATAGGGCAACTCTCCTCAGGAATCAAATCAGGTTCATAAACAACCATGGATGCAAAGTGGTAACAAGGCAGAAGAATTTGGCATTTTACATCTTTTGGTGGATGCAGTCAAACCCTGACTACCTCAAAATGCTGTGAGTCCCTAAAATACACAACCATATGGAATTTCCCAAATTCAGCTTGTAATCAGTACTCAAACTGTCACTTTATATGAAAGATTCTTGATATAAGGAATTTCTGTTATTTCCATTTCCTCCAGCAAGATGGGATATTGGCCTTTGGCTAGAGGACAAATGTTTATGTTATAATATACTTTGAGTAGTTAAGGTAAAATATGGTCTTTTTTCCCATCATCTTTTTTACTGAAATGCTCAGAAACTGTTTACTTTACTCAGTATTTGTAACTGTCTCTTCTGTTCTGGAATACAACCACGGGCACTGCAAGCAACTTACCAAGAGGCTATCTAATTACAGCAGCTTTTCTTAAAACCCTTCACATCCTCTGCCAATGTGCAACCATGTATTCCCAATCAAAAGGCTGATTTTGGTCCTGCTATGCTACAGACGTGTAGTGCTTCTCTTCTAACATCATTAGTCATTTATTCATTATAAAGCTGAGGGAACTCAAGGGTCAAGCTCTCTTTTTCAATGGCTGGCATCCAAGGAGGACTCTGTCCATTTTGCCTTCGATCCCAATCAGTGTGTTCCTGAAGCCCATTCCTGAATCCAGTTCCTGTCTGCTGCTGAGTTGCAGTGCTGGGGCCTGAGTTGTGGGCCCCAAGTTGGAGTTGACCTGTGAATGAGTCACAGCCTAGCAGAATGTTTTGGTTTTTTCTATTGGCTTCATGTTCCAGAGGCAGAACTTGGCCCACCCATGTCTTTGAGGTACCACCCTCACCTAGGTGGTCATGGTTAGGGAGGTGGGTGAGGCCAGGGCTATATTAGTTAGGGGCTGATCAGCTGGAAGAGCTTCCTGTTGGGTGTGGCTTCTGTTGGGACTGNCTGGTTGCATCTTTCTGAGCTCTCTTCCATGTGAGGTGCCACTGAGGGAGCCATCTCTGTCTGTTGTGTCCAGCAGGTGATGCTGGCACCACAGTGGGCAGCAGAGGAGCTGGGCCCACAGGAACCTATGGCAGGACTGTCTGAAAGAAGACTTCTGAGGGGATGTTGCTGAGTTCAGTGTTGGTGTGTGTGATCAGGCAACTTTAGGCAGCTTAAAATGATGATGGGTGAATCAGCACAACACGAGTCTAGTCTGGGACTTCCCCAGTGCTTGCTTGCTCCACAGCATCAATAGTGATGATGATGTAATTGCCCGGGGGGGTGAGGAGGGTTAGTTTTCTAATCCATAAGTCTCTCTCCCTTATTCCCTGTCTCTTCCCATTAGGGAGTGGAGAGGGGTTATCAGAGATCCTTAAGTCTCTCTCCCTTATTCCCTTTCTCTTCGCCTTTGGGGAAGGGAGAGGGGTTAACAGAGAGCTCTATTATAGGTCTAGTGGACTGCCCAACCTAAATCGTGACAACATCCCTTTTAAGCTGTTTTAACCATGTCTCAGACATACTTGCTCTTTACAAAGATGCTGAAATATTTCATACAATGAAAGTACTGTCATTCTTTTTATCCAGAAAGCTAGTGCCAAACAAAAATGTCAGGGATGGAGGATTACTGCTCTTTGTGCTATGTATTTATATTTAGATTGGTCTTACTTCCAAGTAAAGTAGAACCACACACTTTCTATTTACATTAAGAAATTTTTTTTTTAAATCATTATTGGTAATCACAGCAATTTGAGAATTTTAAGAATTTTCACTCTTAGAATATATTAAAAACATACGGATAATTCTCACTGATCTAAGTCTAAGCGAAGAAGCATCACCAACAATAAAGTAGAATTGGAATGAGCTAACTTTGCATAGATCAGCTCCAGAGACTATTCCACAGCTGTCACAGCAACAAGCAGAGGAGCCAGCCAAGAGACTAGAAAAGAAACCAAAGAAGAGGTCAAGGCTTGGGAGCCAGAACTTGGCATCCAGGTCTTACAGCTGTCAAGGACACTCACGAGAGAAGACACTCTAGTCAACAGCTTTTGGAAACAGATGGGAAGCAGGAAGAGGAAAAAAACCCCAAATCTTTGTAGTCTGATATCTGTCTCCTCAATGTCACACTTTCATATGTGGAGCTTTCTTTCCTCTGTTTTTCTTGGACCATATAAAACACCAGAAAGCTGTCTCAAGGCTAACAGCTCAAGCACACTTTTCACTGTTTCAGAAATAAGCCCTCTAGTGAAAAATAAATTGCAAGACCCACCATATTCCAAATTTCTAGGTGCCCCCTCTTCAGGATGAAAATCTTATAATACCTCTTGCACAAAGTTGAGCCACTAATGGCCTATCTACAACCTTTTTTGCAAGCTATTAATTGAAGATGACAAGCTTACTTTATCTTAAGTGTGAGTAACTTGGTTGTTAAATCCAGGGATAAAAAAAACGTAGCAACCTAAAGCTGTCAATAAAGGTACAAAATTAGCTTAGCATAATGTCACAGAGTTATCCAGATTTTATGAATTTTTAAGAATTTTACTAATACATAAATAACTGCTCCGCACACTAGTACTTAATCAAACCCTTTGATTAGCAGAATCACAAGTGAATGCTTGTGTTCTTTCCATTCTAAGCTACTCCATTTCCTTTGCCTCAGGTATATTTATTCTCTACTTTTAAATAGTGAACTGAAAACAGAAACACCAACCCTGACTTATGTTTGTGGCAATGATTTGCATTATGAGTGGCAAAATGTTGCCAATGAATCAGATACTTTATCTGTAGCAACCCAGCTTCAAACACTGCCAGACTTAACACTGTCAAATATGCCTAAATGTTAAGTTGCCATTTCTTAACAGAATATTAGCATGCTATCTAGTTTTAAAATAAAATAGCTGTATTTTAGATTAGAAACTATGAGTAAAAAGCTCCCATCCACATACATCTCTCTTTAACATAACAATGCAGCAAATTGTTACTACATGAATAATGGTCCAAAGGGACAGTCCTTCTGAATTGGTACATATTTGCACCTATTCAGCAGTTCTCATGAAACAGAATTATCTGGTGTCTCATCAGATGAGAGCTTTCACTGTATTTTTAATGACTCAAGAGCTCACTGGCAGTACCTTGGTGTATCTGCAGTCTCATATGTAGTTAAAATGAAGGAGACTATGCTAGGAGAGGTCACCAATCACCTTCCACAAAACACTGCTTACCTAAGAACACCTCAGACTTTCTGTTATGAGTAGAGGCAAGCATAGTAAACCAGGGCACACCATCAGCTCACAGAATAGACGCACATCTTTTTTTATCAAGACAAACATGCAGCTTATCAGGTAGAATTTACAATGAAGACTTCTTTGTAAATGCTAGTGCCAACAAAACTCTATCAACACAAAACCAATTAACTCTTTTGCATACCTAAACTTTTTTCATGTGATTTTTGCCTATCATTTTAACATAGACATGCCCATATCTTAATGTAATGCTAGCTGGTTATAATTCAGAGAACAGTAGCAGAGGATGAATAGTAGTAGTGTCACTCTCAAAACACTCTAAATCAAATAACTGAATAGAGAAGCACATAACTGACTGGAAAAGAAAAGCTCTCCAACAGTAATCGTTAGCAACTGTCAAGCTGGAAGGACCATTCTGCGGGGACCTAACACTCTGATCTGCGGTGGATAATACCCTAGTTCAATAGTTTCATTAACAATCTTGATGACTGAACAGGAAAATCTGCTTAAGA
The DNA here is from genome assembly GCA_013400335.1 of Eurystomus gularis. NCBI lineage: Eukaryota > Metazoa > Chordata > Aves > Coraciiformes > Coraciidae > Eurystomus > Eurystomus gularis. The sequence continues at coordinate 10,319 of VZZY01013044.1, read as the reverse complement.
ACCATTCATATGATGTCAAGCAAGGAGAAACTCAAGTGCCTGAAGAACAGGATTAGAACTCAGTGATTCTGAAAAACTGAAGAAATAGTCCTAGTGAATAAGATGAGAATCAGTGAAAACTAACAGCTACACACCAAAAGATATATAGCACCAATTCAGAAAAAAGGAAGATTCAGTATAAGGTTACTGCAGAAAAGACAAAAAACATCTTGACATGCTAAAAAGAGCAACGCATACAACATTGGATGTACCTGAACTTTTTTTATACTCAGAAGCAGTAAAACTTATGCACTTGTATCCGGTTTCAGGTATCATCGTTTAAACACTAGAGACAATCCTGGTAGAACAAAAACAAGTATTTTGAAATAATTGACCTGTGAGGAAGAGTTGAAAGATCTGAGTTAATGTGGTTTAGAAAACAGAAGTTGGAAAGTCATCTTGAAGTGAACAATGACCAATTACATTGCTGTACTGCAAGTGGTAGTCAGCTTAACCTGCACTTAGGGGATTTTGGTTAAAAACTAACTACAAGAACAGAAAGTTCATTAATAGGTTACTCTGGAAGGCCGAAAAATTTCATGCCAGAAACCTCACATCTGCTGGGGCTCGTCAAGATTAAATGATCCTAGTTCAGAGCAGGGAGAGAAAAGATAAACTTAAGGGCAGGGTCCACAAAACACTTTGAACCTTCATTCCCCAATCAGCCAGACTGGGGGAGTTGCTACACTGTACTGCAGCTCCTCCACTTTCAAACAGCCACCCATGTTTTCTCCTGATGAAAAACAGGATAGACAGGAGCAGAGGGCTATAGACAGGAGTAGAGGGAGAACATTGCACACTTGAGTCCCACCCTGATAAAGCCAAGCTTTGCCTAAGGTAAACACCCAAACCAGGGGTCCTCAAACTTTTTAAACAGGGGGCCGGTTCACTGTCCCTCAGACACTGTCGGGGGCCGGACTATAGTTTGGAAAAAAATGAGCGAATTCCTATGCACACTGCACATATTTTATTCGTAGTAGTGCACAAAAAACAGGAAAAAGAATGCTGTATCCAGCCCACGGGCCATAGTTTGAGGACCCCTGACCCGAACAGTAGGTAGGCCTCTGAGGCTCTCCACAGCTTCGACACTGGTTTTTCAGATGTAGCTATAATTCTGTAACATAAAGCACATTAGAAAGGTATGTATGACACAGGGACATTTTATAGCCATAGATGGTGGTATTCACAAAAAATCTAGTATGAATGTATCTTTAAGTCTTGACTTTTTGCCAAAAGAAATCTAAGCTATCACCATATGTTATAAAATGTATACACGTTCATAAGAACATGTTTACACCAGGAGAAAGACATTGGTATTATTGTACCAAGGCAAAATCTCTAGACAATGCACTAACAGAAAATGACAAGTCAGGAGGCCTCTTTTGTTTGAAGTAGTCAGCAAAGTTGTAAATCTTCTCCCAAACTTCAAAAAGAAGCCACATTACAACTTTTTACATATTACCCACAATCACTTTGTGGGATCAAAAGAAGCACCTGTCTCTTTTTATGGCTTCTAAGATTATGCTCCTATCACTCCTTATATCTCTGCTGCTCAGATGTCTTCAGAGGTAAGCTGAGCAAAGTAAGATGCAGCTGCAATTATTAATACAACGTGACACTGCAAAGGAAGCTGGATTTCCACCCCCTTGGTGATCAGTGTTTCTATTAGGAAGGCAATTCTTACATATAGCTTCTCTAGCTAAAATTCTAGAAACACATCACAGAGCTGTATGTACTCTCACACTCTGAAAGACTTCAGAATACATTTTACAATGTGCAGCTTTCAATCCACTGCTGTACAAATTCTTTTCTATTTAAACTGTGTAACTACAGATTTCAAAGTTTAATCAATGTTGAAGGGTTAGGAGGAGCAGGAGGGAAACTCCACCTTCAGAAACAGTTAGGGGGAGGAGATATGGAAAACAAGCTGGAAACTAAGTGCATTTTTAACTTCTAATTTTAAAGATTTATACCAGAATAAAATTATTATAATACTATAACAGAGTATCAATATGAGGAATAGCACTCCTAACATTTCTTCTTCAGTAACTGTTAGTTTAAAACTTCTCTGGTGAGTTACGGTCTTAGTGTAACAATCACAGCACCTGAGGTTGTTTAGAAAGCCTGAGCAACTTGAAAGATTCATAAAAACAGTTGCATTTTGCCAGGCCTGTAGCACTGCATGGGGTTGTTGTGGCCCAGGTGCAGGACCCAGCACTTTGCCTTGTTGAATCTCATACAATTGACCTTGGCCCATCAATCCAGCCTATCTAAGTTCCTCTGTGAAGCCTCCCCACCCTCAAGCAGATCAACACTCCCACCCAACGTGGTGTCATCTGCAAACTTACAGAGAGTGCGCTCGTCATCAATATTGTTGATATCAATCTTTGAAACAGAAGTGGCCCAAATAGTTCCCCAATAGTTCCCCAGTCCCTGGGGAACACCACTTGTCACCAGCCCCCAGTTGGATTTAACTTCATTCACCACTCTTTGGGCCCAGCCGTCCAGCCAGTGTTTTACCCAGCCAGACCTGCCTTTCATGAACCCAGGTTGACTGGTTGTCTTGTAAGTGGTGCATAATGGCACTCAAGACAATCTGTTCCATAAACTTTCCTGGCACCAAGGTCAGATTGACAGGCCTGTAATTCCCCGGATCCTCATTTTGGCCCTTCTTGTAGATGGGTGTCACATTTGCTAACTTCCACTCCTCTGGGATCTCCCTGGTTAGCCATGACTGCTAACATACATGATGGAAAGTGGCTTGGTGAGCACATCCGCCAACTCCTTCAGTACTCTTGGGTGTAACCCATCTGGCCCCATAGACTTGTGTGTGTCTACATGATGTAGCGGGTTAAATGCCAATATTCCTTAGCCTCTGCTACAGAAAGGATTCTGGACTAGACAGAGCCATGATTTGACCTAGCTCAGCCATTCCTTGTAGTTCAACAGATCAAAAAATTGTTTTAAAAAAAAAATCCAACCCCCCCCCCCTTGTATTTCCTACATCAAGTCTGACCTTTACAAAGAAGACATATTTATTTAGAAGTGAGTGTCCTGGGTTCAGCTCTGACAGGGTTAATTTTCACCAGAAGTTGGTAGGGGCTACAGCCAGGATAGACAACCGAACCAGCCAATGGGATATTTGATACCATACTGACATGATCGGGGAGCTGGTAGGGAGGGGTGGAGTTAAAAATACGTAATTTGTGTAGTTTTGGGGGGCAGCAGCAGCCAGTTCTATGCAGTGAGAAGTTGCATTGTTTATCACTCATTTTATATATTATTTTGTTAGGATTATTGTTATTACTGTTGCTTCTTCTCTCTTTGTGTTGTTTATTATAGTAAACTATCCTTATCTCAACCTATGGGCTTTTACCTTTTTCTCCCAATTTGTCTTCCCATCCCAATGGGGGAGGGAGGAGTGAGCCACCAGCTGCATAGTGCTTAGCTCTCGGCTGGCCGTAAACCATGGTGGTGAGAAATGAAAATTACTGTCAAAATACAATGCTCCAGTTGGGGTAGACACAGTACTAAAATATATCAACACATTTCAGTTATCAGGGTTGAAAAACCTGATACAATACAGTGGTTTCTTGCTGTCCTACACATACCCGCATATTTACCACATTTCAGTATTTGTACATGGTTTGAACTGCACAATTCATTCGTCTATGTGATTACTTCTCAACTTCAAACAAGGCAAACTAAGAATCTGAAACGGAATGGTTTGCAAAAAGAACAGAAAATGAGAGGGAACAAATTAAAATGAGTAACAAATAGGAAAATGCACAAATATGGTTTTAAATTCTGAGACCTTCAAAACACCATTGAACTATTTAATAATAGACAGATGTTAATATGCATTTTCATTTCAGTACCAGCAGAAAGCTATGGAATACAACCAGCAACTACAAACTTACTTAGATCTTTGAATTTTTTAATGTTTGTTTTCATTCTGACAAGCTTTTGCCATTAACATGTAGTATACAAAGTGACCAAAAATCTACACTAAATCAGAATGAATATCTCAAAAGAATCAGCAGATGGCAATAAAAAGATCTGTGATACATTTTGATCTTGTTGATATGGTCCCAGGAGTCTAGTTCAGCAGCATTTATAAAATTTTATACAGACAAATCCATACGTCTCCCTGCCATCTTACTGAGTTGAGAAAAAAACCCTGAGAACAATCTGATTCTGTTACTCAGAAGAACAACTTATCTAAAATATTTCATAACTTCATATTCAAACTAAATCTACAATTTCAAGAATCTTTTACTAAGTATAATGTGCATAAAATGCATAGAAATTTGAATTCATTATTATCTTAAAATGTTGTTGAACAGTAACCTAAAGAATCATAAACTTTCTTAATTCTCTATACTACAGTAACCTTTAGAAAATTCCACTGTTATACTAATGCTATTCAGCATCTTCTGGTAATTTTTGCCAGGGTTTCATCTTGAAATTAAAATATCAGATTATTTTTATGGTTCATCATTGCAAATATAGGAATAAACCAAACTGCAGTGTCTTACCTGTCTAGCATAGAATATAAAAATCAAATTACTATTTTGTACAATATTAAAAATGAAAACAATGCACGTCATATTTTTAAAGGAGGACTTTTAGATATGATTTCTCATGTACATGTATAGATACTACATATATCTTTGCAGCTGAGGTAGAGGTATTCTTGAACATAAACAGCATGTTAATTGAAATCACCAGTGGCTTGGATTAATCTTTTCTAACAGTCAGAATTAGTCATATTGCTGAATTATTTTATGTATGTATAAAATGAACCATATAATTACACAATTTACTTAAAGTGCATTTTTCCATTTATCTTTCTGTATTTTCCTATTTTCATCACAAGTGCAAGCACAGATAGGTCTTGGTAGAATAGCTGCTTCACTAAAATAAAATACCTGATGAATACGGAACTGTAGAGCTGTCAGTAAGGTTTGTGCCTTACTATGAAACATTTCAGAAAAAGAGCTTTATATATCATTTCCTAATTAATACTTACTCATTATAGCTAAATAAGCAATTATTTTTTTCCTATACATTTAACTATTAGACGGAAATTTAAACCATGCATCAATATTGAACAGTAAATACTGATCCTTACATTTATATCTGAAAACAGTCAAACTACTCAGGTTATAAATGAAACACCCTCATGTAGTATATATGCATGCATGTAAATAAGCATATTAGTATGGAAAAAACATACTGCCACAGAGAAGAATGAGGACATGGAAAGACCTGGCGACTGTTGCCAAAAAAATTCCAGCAGTAAGAAAGTGAAGAGTTGTACAACTGCTACCAGAAATTATTTTCTCTGATTGAAGAGCAAATAAATTGAGGACAAAGAAAGAATACACACTGCAACTAGCAGAAAGATATAAGGGGATAAGCCCACATGAAAAGCACTCCTTGTTTCTTTAAAAGTGGCGCTGGCAACTTGGAAAACAGTTAGTAAAAAAACTGGAGGGGAGCTGTTGGAGGGCCACTAAGACTACAGGGTTGAAGAACCTGACATATGGAGAAAGGTTAAAGGAACAGAGTTTGCTCAAATTAGAAAAGAGAATGCTCATAAATGTGAGGAAGATGTAATCACAGTCTTCCAATGTCTAACAGGTAGTTTTAGAGAAGACAGAGTTGCTCTCTTCATAAGGATGCACAGTGCAAGGGCAAGAGGCCATGAGCAAGTTACTTCAGGGAAATTTTTTCTTGCTCTAAGAAATAAAAAAATGTTCTTTCCCAAGAGAACAATGAAACAACGGAATAGGCTGCCCAGAGAAGTGGTGAACTTTCCCTCACTGGAAGCATTCAAGTCTTATCTTAGCTTGACAAGGACATGGACAATTTTATCTAGAGTCCTGCTTTCAGAAGAGGGTTGGACCAAATAATCTCCAGAGGTCCCTTCCAACCTAGACTACTCTGATTCTGTATATGAAAATCTGCAGCTGCTGTACTTTAAATTAGTACCTGTCACAAACAGAAATAATTTAGCAAAAAACTGCTTTATGCGCAGCTGTTTTGCTTCAACTTTGCACTGTTATAACACCATTAGCATCAATGGATTTATATATGTTTGTATGCTGAGGCAGCCTACTTTTCTGCATTTTTTTCCAGTTTCTTTACTATGTAAAGGTGGCCAATATGTAAGTGTACTTTGCATATTTGCAAAATTCTCAAAAAAAACCCCTCCCAATTTCTACAAGACTAAAGTTGTTTGCACCACACATGCAAAACACTATACCATGCAGAACCACACCTCGCTTCCACCCTGCCAGAATAGTCACATACGTTATCTCTAAGAAATAACCCAACCAGTATTGTTTCTTAAAAAATAAATACACCCATCTTTATCAGGAAAAAACAGATAGTACTAAAATCAGTTAGAAAAGGTTTTGAGGATTTCTTTTTAAGAAAATAAAGGGAAAAGACTTCAATTTTGACATAACAAGCCACCTAAAATTGCTTTTGCTCAGGAAGCGGATTCAAAATATCAGCTGCACTCAGAATGCAATGTTTACTAATTTCCAGGTTTATCTAGAAAGAAAGGTATGATGATGCCTAGAACCAGATGATAAATATACCTTCTCATCTGCAAGAATCCAAACTTCTCAACTCTGGCAGGGTTTCCCAGTTTCTCTGGCACATCATTTACAAAACAACTGTCACACTTACTGCTGGGCTGACTGAGTGTTGGAGCCATTACATTAAGACCACTCAGTAGAGGCCCAAAGAGCTTCTACTGTACATTAGGAGGCCTCTGACTAGGAAATACACTTAATACAATGGAGCTCTAGAGAAAAGCAGATGTACTAAACAACTCTCAACTGCTTGGATTTTGGATCAGCTAACAATTTTAATCATAACACCACTAACTTTTCAGCTTTATTAAAAAGCTATGATTCCCAATTTCCAGCCTTTGATAAATGGACTGCCAGCTCCTCCTCACCACGAAAAAACAAAACTTAAGAAAGAGTTACTTTCCTTATGCCACTCCACACCTCTTACAGAACTGACTTTTAAATATATACATTTTTATGAAGCTCATTAAGATCTATCTCAAAATCTTATGAGGACTTCATGAAATCAATCCACATGGCCCAACTGTTTATTAAGCCATGTTTACTACAAATGTGCAAATCCTGTCTTTGCAATAAGGTCCTCATTTTCATCTGTACCAGAGCTGATTACGCTTTTATCAAAATTATATTTGTAGACTGTTATGGAGTTATTTTATACTACAGCTATCAAGAGGGCCCTCCATTACTATTCAGTATTTCCAAACTAATCCCCAAATGCCTCTATGTAACACAAAACACACAGGCTAAATCTACCTCTGCATAAAAGCTTTCAATTACTTTACTACATTTGAATGCTGGATACACAAGTTACTTTTGGGAGACTAGGATACATTTGTATTAAGTTGCACTTCAAAAGTATAGCTTCAAAACACCCAAACTGATATGCTGTCTTTTTTTTAGATCATTACTAAGTGTTGTATATGCAACTGGACTCAATTTTCAGTGTAGTCCTGAAACTGATTTAATTAGCATTCTTTAAGTTTATGAGAGTCTACAGGAAAAAGAAGTGGTCATCAGAAACAAAACTCTTTGACAACAGTTTTCAAAGGAAAATTAAAAAACACTGCAGAAATAAGGTTACATGTTGGTTTAACCCACTCCTCCAACTATTAATTGAATTTCTTCAAAGTAATTTCCCTCCTATTTTTCAAGTCAGTGTAAGAAATCAGAGGTGATTTGGAACAGCTTCACACAAGCACAGATGCTCACTTGGCATGCTCTACTTTGTACCTATGCTTCATATCAGAAATGTATCTGGTAAAGCCTGAAGAATCAAACACACTATGAGATATAACTCTTTTTAAATTATGTTAATAAGGGCTTTTTGTTTTCTGCTTTAAGGACATTCATCTACATCTTTTTGTTTTAAAAACTGCATTTGCTGTATGCAGTGAGTACCCATCCATAAGCAAAAGAGGAGAGTTTAATCATTCTGCTCATGGTTCAAACTGTGTTACCATGGAAGCAGATGTTGGATTGATGAAAATAGGTCAACTGTTCGCCCCCTAAATTTTCATACTTAAAAATTATTATTAAATATTACTTTAATTCTTACCATTATTTATTAAATGCTTAAACAATTTATTATATTTAATTAGCATTTACTTTGCTTATACAATACATATTTGCATCAAAAGTGTAGACAGCAGTAGAGCTATTGTTAATGAAAAAGATTATTTTGCATAAATCCGTAGGGGCTGGGTACAAATGCTTACAAGAATATCACACACAGCTATTCATTAGGTCTGTACTGCATGCTGTTGCCATATAAACATGTTCCCATTGTGCCCTGGTTCAGCCAGGACAGGGTTAATCCAGTCAGCAGGAGCCACTGCCAGGCTACACGGGCTCTGGGCCAGTTCCAGTTCTGGGGGCTCTGCATGGCAGGGAAGGGTGCCCTCAGGGTACGGGACTGCTCTGTCTTGTCTGAGTGCTCGGTGTTGTTTGTTTTGTACTCTCTTCTGCTCACTGTTGCTGTTCTGATTGTTTCCCGTGTGTTACTGTATTAAACTCTCCTTAACTCACAAAGGCACTCCTAAGCCACCTTGCTGTTCTTCCCATCGGAGGCGCGGGGGCCAGCGGCAGCGGCCACGTGGCTTGGCTCCCGCAGGGACTGAACCACCACAGTACATTATGGGTCATTTGGGTTTGGTTTTCTTTTTTACTGAAAGAAAAGATAGGAGAAAATTTTACTTTTCTTCAACCAAGTGGTTGCCTGTCCCCTCCTCTAGCTCATTTAGCATTAGCCTCCATCAAGCCCTTCATACAATGTAGTTAATTACAGATCAGTGGTCTTTGACAAAGTTGCTTCTCAGTGTAAGACAACATTTTTGCCTTTCCTCCCACCAGTACAAATTTACCTTTTCTCTTCAACCTTTCTTCCCTTTGTTTTCTTAATCTCCCTTTCCTCCCTTTTATAGATAATTTGAGATACACTGTTAAAAAGGAATTTCAAGAGCTACCTAATTACCATGCTGCAATTCCTGTCATCTGAAGTATTGCATATAAACAGAACTTAAATTTAGACAGAAAAATATTGGTATTCTCCTATGGCCTACCAAGAAACAGAGGTCTTTCTAGAAACCATATAGCCAGCTTCACATTAAAACAGGTAAGATGGGAATAAATACCCATGAAACAAAGGCAAAAACAGCCCTATCTCTTTAAGCTGCCATAAACCCATACTGTTTACATTTAGTCATACAGTTTTCATAATATGATCTCCCTGGATATATTGCCCAGTAATGAACTAGAGCATTACATTTAAATTGCTGAATTAGTTTTATATTAAAATACCTCAGTAAGGTTAATGCAAATGTTCACACAGACATAATAGAAGAATACATCAGGCTGTCTGCAGACTCAAATTTCAATAGATCAGTCATTACTCACATTTAGAGTTAGCTCTGCAAACCTTAAGACTTGGAATATAAAACTCAAAGCAAGCTCATAATTCATTGGATAAGGCTTAACAAAGCAGCACATGCTCCTCCTGTGCCTCTGGAAGGTGATGCAGTTTAACTACACATGTACAATCCAGACTTTTTGCCAGTAATACAGTTCCTAAAAGCTAAAATAGCATAATGATGAAAGTCAAGGCAATGCAATACAAGAAATCTCCAGAAGAAAGGGCAAAGTCCTACAATCTCAGTTACTTTATATAATGCCTTTATTATATAAAATGCCTATTATTTAAAATAGTCAGCCCTCCTTGTCTGATAAGGAATGACACTCAAGTGTTTACTGCATAGAATTAGGAAAAGATGAAACCTAAATGCTGGTACAATGACTAGTATTTATAGTCTTGGGTTTGGCTAGGATAGCATTAATGTTCACAAGCAGCTGGGACATCATCATATATACTTGTTTCAGATAAGCCTTACAGAAAACATCTATAAAGATTACGTAGGAGGTTGTTATAAGATATGCTGGGGTCACAAACCAAGTAGAGAAATAACCAGTTCACAAAAATGTGGTTACTTTGCTTCTTGAAATAGCACTATTAAATTACTGAAATAGATGAAGCAATAAATACACAGCATCTTAGGAATGTATGGAAAAGTACGGTAACAACATTCACAGTACATGTAAACACAGAAAAGGCATAAATAAAAAAGCAGGACTTTGAAACACTTCTTTTATAGGGAAATCTTCATTTCCTTTTAATGGGGG